>CAJQZM010037920.1:0-45639 GCA_907164665.1 Colias nastes | reverse complement strand
TTTGTAAGGCTTCGCGTTCGAAAATACATACGATTCAAAGTCAAAGGGCGTATTCAGAAAGAAAGCTTGAAACTTATAAGCGCTTATATATATATATTATTATAAAGTTCCAACAAGTTTCAACAAACTTGTCGGCGCCGATCAGCGCTTATCGGCGCATGTTCATATATTTTCCTGCGCGGGTTACCAGCGCTGATAAGCGCCGATAAGCGCTTATAAGCGCTTATAAGTTTCAAGCTTTGTTTCTGAATACAAATGGCAACATTAATTAAAAAAAAAATTAATGACATTAGACATTTTTAATCTGTGGTAATTAAGTCTCTATAATAAGTCCTTTGGCTTTGGTATCGTCATAAAGTTTGTTTTTAATATCACGATCTCAAAATGGGCGCGAAGTCGAACCAAAAATATTACGTTTCTTTGACCCGATGTGAATATGTAGGTAGTTTTATTGTATAGTTTTAGGATGTAGTTAAAGTTAAATATTTATTATTTATGTATTTAAATTTATGTATTTATATTCGTCGTTAGTCGCGTTGTATCATCGTACCTATCTATAAGTTTATTATATCTCATTTATTTAATTTTTTTGTGTATTTATGTATATATGTAAACCTAAGTTACTCCTTTCGTCCCAACTCGAAGCCTTCATAATAAAGGGGGGCACTGAAAAACAGCGCTGGCAATGTTCCTGATAGGGATGGGCAAATGGAAAAAAAATATCGATATTTATCGTATCGATATTTTTCAAATATATCGATTTATATCACCCAAGAAATATCGATATTTCGATATATCGATATTTTTTGTCCAATTTGCATTTATTTATAAAAATTGCATAAATTATCGAAATTTTAAAGCAAATACACATCTGGCTGTTTCAACATAAGTTTTATTTATTTAAAAAGAAATAAAATACAATACAATACAGTCAGTCCAGTGCAGTGATACCAACCAAACCAACAAGCAATGTCATTGTCATAGACAAGCAAGTCATGGAGAGTAATTTTTGTAATTTGTTTGTGTTTGAAGCAAAGAAACTAAAACCATACAGGCTACTGCTATTTTTATTTTTATTTTATTTTCTAAATTTAAGAAATCGGATTGGTCAAAATCATGATGTGACGCATGAGCAGACAGCAGAGATTTAAAAATATATCGATTTTGATATCTGAAAATAAATATCGAAAATTGATATATCGCGGGAAAAAATATCGCTAATTAGTATCGATATTTTTCTGAAAAAATATCGATATTTTGATATATCGATATTTTTTACCCATCCCTAGTTCCTGAACGTTGCAGCATATGCTGATTTGTCTCCTTTTTGTCAGGATCGTATGACACACCTTAATAAAAAATACCGATTATCAATGTTATTTTCTCTACGTGCTTTTTTTATGTTATTAATTTTAGTGTTATTGTTGCTATTTTCTTGTCGTGGTGCTTTCTTATTTATCTTTTACGGTTCTTTATGTTTTATGTGTGTGTGTTGTGCTGTCCTTGATAAATAAATGTTTCTTTCTTTCTTTCTTTCTTTCTAGTTGCTTATTTATAGTCTGTCCACTATAAGAATTGCTTTTTGACAGCTCGACGGGTGATACCAGAAGTGATGTCCAAAAGATTATCGATTGTGATACCATTTCAATTATAAATTCAAAATATTATCATAAATCGAATCAGGTACGTAAATAATAATTACAACGTAAACGTACTAATAATTTATGTAATAATAAGACCACATATCTATGCATTTTATGTTAAAACTAAACTAAACTAATATTTTATTATTTATTGGTTTCTATCTTACAATTTGGTTGTCTTTATGTTTAAATTATATAACATAACAGAAGAGTTTTTCTGTATCGGATATATTTTACAGAGTATTTCTATCGATTATTATAATCTATCGACTCATCATTGAATAATTCTGTGTAGACATCACTAAGTGGGCGGGACCTGTCCATGAAGTACAATAATTATTTGTATGACATTTTAACATAGACAATACAATTTTTCATAGGCGTGAAGCTGTCAAAAAGCAAATAATATAATGGACAGAGTATATATAGCATTAGGTTATTTGACAAATACCAGTTATTCGTAAATATAACTTGCTGTGTATTTTATATTATATTACAAGTCGAATTATCCCTGAATACGTGTTTTATTGCTATATCGATATTTAATGAATTAAAATTTAACTAATTTAAAAATTTCTCGAATTGATATTATTACACACATAGGAATCTAATTAGGATTTTCTGACTTTACAAGAATTATTTGAACCGTAAAAATTTACGCACAATCCCTAATTAATCCCACACTCACTTTGAGGGTAAAATCGTAAGTGTTGCTATATTATATATTATGATAAATAGAATAAAGAAATTAATGGTTACTTAGGTTATGATATGACGTCACACAAGCTCAAAATCATAGTCATGGTATTTGGAATGTGTAGACTCGTCATAATTTCTAATTGAGGTATAAACGAATCACAATATGAGATTATGTAGCACATTATGTAGGTATTCAATTAAAATATAATGTAAAAAAATAATCGTATATTCCAATAAAAAAAAATCAATGTGGTTTAGAATTTAATTTGTAAATATTAAATAATCATATTATACTCATAGAGAAAGACAATTTAAATTCTCTTTATATAAGTCTTAAAATAATAAATAATAGAAATGCTTATTGTATATACTCTGTATGCTTTGAGTTCCATGTTCCTCGTTTAGTGATTTTTTTTCATATAAAGTTATTTCTTGTAAAAATAATATTGTATGTATGATGTATCGCTTTCAATGTTATTTGTAGTATAATCTAAACGTGCTTAGAATTGCGTGCTGGTTGCTAAATGTATATTGTTCGACACAGGGCTAAAATGTACGAAATTTTGTTTGGTACTTAATGCGAGTGCATAATAATGTTCTGTATTATGCCTTGTTTTATTGTTAATATATATACCTATTCTTAGATTTGTTATTTCTTATACATATATACTTCTTGGGCGTTTTATACACGAATATTCACTGAAAATCTTTGTTATTTATAAGGGTTTTTAACTTGTAATCCTACAGTTCAACTCAAGAAAAATAATATTAAAAGTTTAAACGAAAACGGCTAGTGAATACGACGCCTAAGAGATTTATTTTTATTTACATTAATATGCAAAAGTAGTGCATTCTAAGTGCGTATATATTTTTATAAAATGATAAAGTAATTATATTTTTGCTGCTCACATTGTAAGTCAACGGCGTGTCCAGTAAATGTAAACATATTTAAATGGCTGTAACGTATGACTTGTGAATAAAGATTCATGACGATAATCATTGTTTTATTTCACCCTTATTACAATAATTATTACTACTTAATAATGAGTAGACGGTAGATTTCTAAATTTGTTTTTCCATGCAAGAAATTTAGTGTTATTCACACTCTACAAAGCACATAATTACATCATACATGAGAAATAGGTCTAAATTATTCTATAGCTTACAATTTTGTTATTTATTACACTCATTTGGTTTAAAAAGAGTGATACATTTTGAGGCGTTCTTTACGTTTCCACTTTGTCAAACGCGGTTCTTTATCACCATAGAAAAACTGACGATGTAAAGCAGTGTTATGACGATGTCTTCTTTACGATAAGAGAATCACCCATTTTAAAAATCCATCAACACCTTCCATAAAACTACCATAATATAATAAAATACTGTTAGTCGTTATCTGTTTATAGTAAACAAAAGCAAGTGTTCTCGATCATATGGAAAACTACTAAACTACTACTAAAATGTTATATACTTTCTTGAAAATTCATAGATAAGTCTACCCAATCAAAGGATACAGCCCTTAGTCCATTGAAATGTTACATTTTTTTGGCCTAACCTTGCGTTTTTTAGAGGACGCAATTTTATTTTTTTGATGTGTAGGGGGGGGTCAGTGTGCAGCTAAAACCAAGTTTGTGGGGTCGCCACCCTTGTCCCACGGCCGCCATCTTGAAAATAGCGGTTGAAATGGTTTTTACGATATATCTCTTAAACTATTTATCTGATAAAAAAAATTGTTAACATTATTTGTTGCAAATTAAATTCTCTACAACTTTGGCCTAGCAACTTTTTGTCGTAGAACTATAAATAAAAAAGTTATAAGCGAAAATGTTCTGAAATTAGAGCCATTTATATTTTTCCATAAAACTTTTTTTTATCATTTTACGAAGAAATGATATCAGACCATTTTTGTAGATTGTTTTTCGAGAAACAACTTTTATCTATAACATTTTTTCATTACGTTAATAGCTAAGGTTTTACAGCGCTCTGAAGTGAGTACTATTTTGCAGTACTCTTAACTATACGTATATTGGCTATTTGCCCTTTTCCCAGACTCCAGAACAATGGAAGCACACTGCAGAACATTACAGACTCTACCTCCGAATTTTTTCCAGACTCTACCTCCTGGGTGGTGGGGAAAAGATTCAATAATTAATAATATTGCAAAATTAATTATTAAAAATATTATAATAACAAAAAAAACTATTACTGATAACAAATAATTATAAGTACACACATAATATATGTATACTGTATAGTTAAGGGTACTTAAAAATAGTACTTACTTCGGAGCGCTGTAAAACCTTATCTATTTACTTAATGAAAAAATGTTGTATGTAAAAGTTATTCCTCGAAAAACAATCTACAAAAATGGTCTGATATCATTTCTTCGTAAAATGATTAAAAAAAGTTTTGTTGAAAAATATAAATAGCTCTAATTTCTGAACATTTTCGCTTATAACTTTTTTATTTATAGTTCTACGACAAAAAGTTGCTGGACCAAAGTTGTAGAGAATTTAATTTGCAACAAATAATGCTAAATTTTTTTTTATCAGATAAATAGTTTAAGAGATATGTCGTAAAAACCATTTCAACCGCTATGGGGCAAGGGACAAGGGTGGCGACCCCACAAACTTGGTGATAGCTTCACACTGACCCCCCCTACACATCAAAAAAATAAAATTGCGTCCTCTAAAAAACGCAACCCCAAATGTAACTTTTCAATGGACTACCTGTGCTGAAAATTTTCGCAAATTTTGACATTCGCAAGGAAATCAAAACATACAGGGTGCTTTTCATGAACATCTTGAAATTTGGTGCAAAGTATCATATTATAACACAGATATAGAAATAATTACGACAAACATGAATTTTCAATTACATTATAAGTATGAAAAAATATTTTTAATAATTTTAAACTTAGAACCCCTTTAGTCATGAACGCTTAAATGTATTAAATTGATATTCACATCAAATACTCAAGTCTATAATACCTTTAAGCTGTAATAAAATCAAACTTTTATAACATCGCAATCAGAAGATACAGCCGTAAATGCTGAAATTTTTCGCAAATTTCGACATCCGCAAGGGAATCAAAAATCAAAACCTACAGTGTACTTCTCATGAACTCAGAATTTTGAAATTCGGTACAAAGCAACATCTTATAGTACAGATAGAGGAATAATTGCAAAAAATGAAAATTTTTAATTACATCTTATAAAACATAATTATATAAATTCTTTTGGTGTTAGATGGCCCATTTATCGAGGAAGGCTATAGGGCCTATGAGTGATATATATAGTCTATAGTATAGGCTATATATCATCACTCTAAGACCAACATTGCGGGTGAAACCACGAAGCGCAGCTAGTGGGTAATAAAGTTAAATCTGAGTTTGTATACAGCTTTATTCGCCATTATTGATTTGCTTCTAATCACTTTAGTAGTATTTGGAGCGTAGCTTACTTAAAATTTATTACTTTCTTATCAGAATAAGTCGATGGCGTTTTGATAATGAAATGAAACACAATATATTATAATAAATATATATTTTAGACGAAAATAAGAATTAAAGCTTACAACACTGGATAAATAAATTAACGGTGGAATGATTTTTGTCTTGACATGTCAAAAATTATATTTTTAAACTCTAAATAATCTCTTATTCTATTACAACAATCCAAGCGCTTTTAGGCTTTTCTAAGGCCACATGAAATGAGGAAACATTACGTACAATAAATATTCTGTCTACAAATATTCCAATCAGGTAGCTTTAGTAGGATGTTTCAAAGATTAGTACCTTACAAAATACTTTCGTAAACATAGTGTATAATAAATATTAAAACAGCAAAAATTTCGAGATTCCTATGAATCTAAAAGCTGCTAAAACTGTTCCTAAAATCTTGTTTAAGCCGGGCCGAGTAGTGCGATGAGCGCCTTTCTGTAGTCGCCCGAAGTTTCTCCCTGCTGTCGAGTCGCGAAACAAAAAGTTCCATTTTCATCCAACAGATGGCGTTATTTTCAAATGCGTGTTTTTGCGCAAAAGTTTTCATTTCATTCCGTGGCGTGTTGGCAAGCGGCGCGGACGTGCGTGTGGAAGAAACGCGACAACGTTAGTGATTGCAAATGGGAAAGATTTTCGTGAATGTGAATTGTTAGAAGGGGATAATGCTATTTTAATAAAATATTCATATTCGACTATTGTTTTTAATTGATTCGACTCGACTATTAAAATTTATCTCTTGTAAAAAACTAAATATTTTTTGATACAGAAATACCAATTCTAAAAGTAATTTAATTGATTCTAAATGTAAAATTGATAAATAAAAGGACTTTGGATACTTTCTTTCTTAAGAAAAAATTAAAATAAAATAATAGACATACAGATAAATGTGGAACAGAAATGATTAAATAACAATATTATATTGCGTTACATTACCTCCTGATCCGATGAGAAGCAGTTGAAGAGAAATTTAACATTTATTAATACACATTACGGCTATAGCAAACTAAATTGAAAGAAATTTTGTACAATATTTAAAGCAATAATTTTATATTATATTTACAAATAATGCGTATTAATAAAAGTGGTTAAAAACAAATTCCAGCGTAAGCACAAAGCTACTTGTAAGTTTTAAAGTATTATAGAATAAATGCATATATTATCTTTATTTATTAAGTTTACAATTTATTTTGTGTGTCAAAACAGTTGAAATAGCTGTTTCTTTTTCAGCTAAAATTATTCTGACTGAAAATATTTGATAGAATTATTAAAATAAGTTTCAATTACTATTCAGAATATGCGCAACAAGCGAAATACATTAACTGTCACAATGCTGCTAAAAGCGAGTTATACAAGTATGAAACAAATTATTTAAACAATGTTTGACCCATTTCCATGATAAACGTGGTTTTGTGAGATCAGTTTTTATTTGAATTTTACACAAAATACAATTAAAAAAATCGTCGAATTTGCCGACTTTCTTAAACGATTTTGCACTTTATAGTGTACTAGACTTAAATGATTTTGCACTTTATAGTGTACTATGTAAATTTTTTTACCATTTACAACATTTACGTTTCCATAATAATAATATAGATAAAAAATTTAGATATCGTATCATCTATTACTGCAATAAATTCAAAAACTGTAACGCCCACAAAACCACGTACACTTACCGCAACATCGCTCAACAGCGTCTTATCGTACAGCACCTCATACTCCCGCTTGACAGATTCGAGATCGATCTCGGATCTATTCACCAGGATCCTGACTAGGATCCGATCCTCAGTGCCCCCCCCTTGCATGGCATCCCGCAACCTTCGCGCGAACCACGCGGGCGCGTTCTCCACACACTCCACTGCAACAAATACCTACATACAGGAACCCTTCTTTTTTTCTTTTTTTTTAAAGTGGGGAAATCTTGCATAGATATCCACGGCCGGTAGGAGCCGTGGGTTATGTCGGATTCTTACCGACTAAAACCCCACTGTGTTCCGTCGAGCCGCTTTCACGATGGGACCGCGGGTATCGGTTGAAATTCTGCGTCCAACACGATATAGGTTGAAATTCTGCGTCCAACACGATATAGGTTGAAATTCTGCGTCCAACACGATATAGGTTGAAATTCTGCGTCCAACACGAACGCTAGGATGTAGAACGTACCCTAACTTCGCTGGCCAGCGTTTTGTCGTACAGCCTCTCGTACTCCAGTTTAATGGTGCCCAGGTCTAGTTCAGCCCTGGAGACCAGGATCCTGATGAGGGTCTGGTCATCTGTGCCCATCCCCTGCATGGAGTCCCGCAAGCGTTGCGCGAACCACGCGGCCGCGTTCTCGACGCACTCCACTGAAATGTGCCGGGATACACGTGGTCCCGTGTATTTTGCTTTCCTACTTTGTTTTTAATAACTCAGGCCCCGGAACCACAGACACAATAGAAAATCTATTGTGTCTGGGACCGATCGGGCCGCTTGGGGCTCAATGGGTTATGTGCAGTCTCATGAGAAAGATGTAGAAGTCATGAAATTCATGGAACCAAAAATTAAATATCCATCTATTGACGACAAGGATCGAAATTGCCTAAAAGCTGTTTTTTTTTTATTATTGATATCTTGAAAATATGCTCATGTGATAATCTATACTAATATAATATTATAAAGCTGAAGAGTTTGTTTGTTTGTTTGAACGCGCTAATCTCAGGAAAGACTGGTCCGATTTGAAAAATTCTTTCAGTGTTAGATAGCCCATTTATCAAGGAAGGTTATAGGCTATGTACAGCAGAAATATTTAATAAAATCTTGTAATTTTACGAGAAATTTAAGATCAGTGTATATTCTATTCTTCATTGTATCAACTTTTTCATTAATTTAAACAACTTACAGAACTCTCTACTTAAATTAAATAACTTTTTCACTAAAATAACTTAGAAATCGTTAAAATACAAACCAATAGCGCTCAAGGCCTCAGCGAGTTCCCCGGATATCTCCGCCTTGATCGCCTGCTCGATCGTGCGACCGGATATGTTCTTGTAGGCTTCGAAAATCGCGCGCAATTGGCCGAAACTCTCGTGGGCTAGGATCTGAGTGCAAATATCATCGTTTAATTATACAAAATGTTGTATAAAACACTTATTTATGTTATAAAAGTGGCTATATTAGTCATTTTTTATTATGGGGTGGACTTAAGAACATTACTTAGAAGAAGTAAGTTTATGAAGTAAGATGGATTGATTTTTGTTACTTTTACTCGCACTTGACGGTCAATTAGCTCTCTATGAATATAGCATTTGCGAAAGCAAACCATGTGAATAAGTGTAGCTTTTAAACAGCTTAATCATTTTTAAATCATTCAAATAATTTCCAGCTAGATAAAAAACACAAAGAATTAAGTACTTTATAAGATTGTCGTTGTTAAACAATCAAAATCGCTCGAATACATTTTAACTTACACTTCTCCAAACAAAAACTTTCTACTCAAATCTTTCCTCTTTTTAATTTCTCTTACCTTATTAAATATCTCCTCATCAGTGCCCCACTTGGCTTCTCCAGCATCATACAGTTGCTGAGCAGCCTCCGCAGCGCGGGACTGGTCCACGCCAGCCTCTTCATCTCTCGCGCCCTGGGACGATCTCTACTTACTTCGTGTTGTGTGTTCGGTGGCCGTATCGATGTATTGCAATACTTTCCTAGCTACTATGCTTTTAACCGACTTCAAAAAAGGAGGCGGTTCTCAATTCAGCAATTTTTTTTATGTATGTACACCGAAATCAGAGAGATTATATAAAATAGTTGGGCAAAAGACAGAATGACGCCTAAAACTCCATTTTGCAAAAAATCAACAAAATGTACTAATTACGAGAATTTAGAAAATGCACTTTAACAAAACGCCAGATTTTCAGTCAAAATTATAAAATGCTACATATCTTCCCATCATAGTATCCAATTTCTCTGGCTTACACTGTGTGACAGAGATTGTTATATACTAATTTTTATATCGTTCTCTTTCACACATTACCAGTGGAAATAGTTTTCTGAGCAAAGCGCTAGTTTTTCCATGTGACGCTATATTGTTCTCTTCGTTAGATTCGCTATCTTAAGTTATATTGGAGCCTACTACTATTACGCAGCGCATTTGATTGCAATTACATGATACGGCCTCTAGTCTCGGTATAGTTGGTATGATGTCAGGAAATGAAAAAGGTCAGGAATATGAAGAATCAGTTTGAATTCATATTGCGTCTAATTAAGATGGTATCTGCTTATGAGTTTAACGTATGAGATAGTTTATAGATACATCGACACCAACTATACCGAGAATCAAATATAGCAGAAGCGATAGAAAGAATACATTGAATATGCGTTGAAATAAATAAATTTCATTAGCTATCTATATCTATCGATCTTTTAATTATCTTTAAACAAAAATTTAATTGAAACTCAGGATCAAAATTATTCCGAGGGGGTCGCGGAAGAATTCGCAATACCCGCGGCCCCATCACGAAAGCGGCTCGACGGAACACAGTGGGGTTTTAGTCGGTAAGAATCCGACATAACCCACGGCTCCTTCCCCGGGGGCCGTGGGTATCTTTGGAATAATTCCCCACTTTAAAAAAAAGGATCAAAATTATCAAATCGTTAAAATGTGACCCTCATACTTGACAAAAATAATTAGAAATTTCCAGAAATAAATCGACCAGTGAACAAAGTGTTAAAATTACGCTACAAAATTCATACTAAATAATCGAAACACAATATATATAGACATGATGAGTAATGGTTAAACTTCGAATAGACGTTTTATCAAGTTGTTCAAACAAATGTTTGTTTATCCAAGTGTGATGTATTTTAGTCTCAATATTTTATCAGGTTAATATTATTAGTAGCGATAAAAGTGGCTCAAGCTGTAATAGGTAATGTTAATATACTGTTATATTAGCCATATTCTATTAAGAATCGGGTGTGCCACAGGGATGTAAACAAGGGCACCTATTATTCCTTAGTTATGAAAATGGTTTACATTTCAGAGGTATTTATTTTGGTTTAGAATTAAAATTACAATTTTGACAGGTATTTTTTTTTGTTTAATGGCACATTTTTATCTAAATTTGAATTTAGTAATAATAAGTATGATTTGAAACTTACAGTAACAATAAGAGTGAGTAGTCTGCGGAAATCCCCAGAGGTCTCTGAACACATGTGCTCAGCTAAAGGTCGGTTGTACACTGAAATAGAAAAATAATGACTTAAAACTCCATTAGAATAAAAACATGATAAAAATTTTGTAATTGATAACTTTGAATTGATATCTTTGGAAATATTAGATTTTTCGTTTCCATTTGGTCAATTAAATTTCTTTCACATATCTAGGCTACATCTAAAGCCTTGTATCCACTTGAGCATGAGCGGCTCGGCCAAATGAGCCGCTCATTCGCCTGAGCATGCTCAAGTGGATTCAAGGCTTAAGGCTTTGTGACATAAATCGAATTTAAATAAGATATTTATAATCAGAAAAGTTGTACATATCAAAACCAATATACGTAAATAACCTGCTATATGATAATAGCTTTTTTTCTATTCTGTACCTAACTATTCCACTAACCTACCCAAAAATCAAAGCTACACACAAAAAAAAATAAAAACTTACATCTCTCATAAGTCTCAACGATCTCTGCTATTTCCTTCTTAGTGCGCGTGCACAGTATCTCCACGAGCACCTTCTCATCAGTGCCGATACCATCCATGCAGTGATGGAGCTCCCTGCAGAGGTACTCCGCTGGGGGCAGCATCAGCGCAATGATCACGTCCTCGAAGTGACCACCGAGCTCAGATTTCAGGTCTTCGATCAGATCCTAGAATAGATTGAATTTTAACTTGAAGTGAAAAAAGTGTGGAAATAGTTGTTTGATGATATTATTTCAATGTTTATATGTTTACAGTAACGAATAATGTTTCATATTGATTGATGGTTGTTTAATTTTCTCAATAGATGGCGTGGGGTGTCCCTTAGACACATAAAACCGAAAGAGTGGAAGATATTCGATTGCTGAGGCGGATTCACGGGTAGCCGCTAGGCGTTGCCCCCGTTTGGCATAAAGGCGAGGGTTCAAATCCCGCCTCGTAATAGATGTTTTCTATTCTTTGAAAATTTCTCATCTGTTAACAATATACCCATAAAAGCCAAGCCATTAACACTATGCTACAGAATACATAATAGTAGCTAAACGCTAACTATGCACTAAATAATGTTGATATCAACTCATATTTATTGATGTGGGTTTTTTAAATAAAAATTATTAATTAAAGCTTAATAGGTATTGACAGGTTGCATTATTCATTAATAACATGATTAATAGATTATTATAATTATAAAACTATGATACAATTACGTTTTTATTCATGAGTCATTTACAGAGTATAAAGTATGAGAAAATGTGATGATTCATTCGGCATTGTTTCAAACCTATTTTGACCTTCATATTTGGTCTTAATCTATACTTATATTATAAAGCTGAAGAGTTTGTTTGTTTGTTTGAACGCGCTAATCTCAGGAACTACTGGTCTGATTTGAAAAATTCTATCGGTGTTGGATAGCCCATTTATCCAGGAAGGCTATAGGCTATATTATATCATCACGCTAAGACCAACACAAGTGGAGCAATGCGTGTGAAACCGCGCGGCACAGCTAGTTTGATATATCTATCGTAAGTAATTGTTTTGTCTATCATAAGTTATTTTACTAAACAATGACAACATTGAGGTTTGGAAAATTGTATTTTTAACAAAAAGATTAAAATAGAAAAGTTAAACTAAGTTTTTGATGTTGAAAGTAAATGTATTTATATAAATTACAACCTACATTATAAACTCTTTATATTCTTATAAGCATGAAGAAACACAATGAACTGATAAATCAGGACAATAATGAAATCATCTCACTGGGGATGCAATTGATATGCATAGTGAATATATGCATAGTGAATTTGTTTAATAATGTTTTCTACAAACACAATGCAAGTTTCTTATTAGAACATTATTATGTTAATTGCATTGATGCAATCAGGTTATGTGTTGATAGATTTATTTATATAAAGTTTAGTTAATTTATAAAATATATATAAGTTAGAATAATCACAATCAATGCTAATAAAATTGTATTTTTTCAAACTCATTGCTAAAGGGCTTTTTACTTTTACTTGGGATAACTAGAATTATTTACACACAGTGACACTTGATGAATGATTAAAAATCTATGTTTCACACAATAAAAATTACTTATTAACACAGTTTATATGCATTTTTCTTAGAATTATTATACCTAGAAAGCATTGTCAAAATATCTTACCCTCCCATATTCATGTGTGAAAGCCTGCGATATAGCCTGCCGCTGAGCATTAGACCTGCTGGTGAGGATAGCGATGATAGCATCCTCGTCAGTGCCAAAGCCCTTCATGGCGGCGCGGAGGGCTGCTGCATCCTCCACTGCATTGAACGGTGTCACACCCACTACTGTAGGATCGCGCTGAAAGTGTATAATGTATGAAATGTTAAGAATGTGCGACATTTTAATCTTATTAGAGCTATGCAACTTTATATGATTAAAAACTTAAAAAAATAACTTTTTATTTATGTTCTGCTCCCATTGGTACCAAGATAAATTTAGTTTTATAACTTTCTTTGATAGCTTGATACAGCACAAAAATAATATTTCAATTCAAACTAGTAGTTTATGTAAGTATTTATGGTATTTTATATAGATAAATAAGTAGTTTCTGAATACTGAATTTATTTCATTCAAACAAACTTTTCACTTTCATTATATTACAATATTTATCAAATTTGATAATGTAGGTATATAACACATGTAAATATTACCAAATACAGGTTTTATGAGTCATGTTTCACATTTAATATTCATAAAAAAATACTGGTATTGAAATAATTCGAGCATTTTTAGTATGTAAGCTCAAGGGCTACTACATTAACGGTAATGATGCTTCGTCTTCTTTCTAAAGACGTGACCTCAATTTATTAATTGAAGACAGAATGAATAACTTTTCACAAGGGAAATGACTTGTCAAGGCCAATTCCACACCCTATAAAATAGCACTGCCCTTTAGATAATTGCTTTTGTCTCTGACATCATCACAACCGCCCTTATTGAACAATTTACTATTTACGTTTATATAAAAAACACGTACCTATATTTTCGAGATAAAGTTTTACTTACCACGGTAACCATTATGATGTATTAAGAGTAGATATCAATTAAAACAATGATAGCAGCAAGATATCCGAATAGTAGACTTCGAGTAGGTAGCACTTTTATTTATAATTTTATAGCGGCAATTAGCAACACAACCACAACCCACACGTATCAAATCAAACTGTTTGACAATTGACATTGACATTTGACTTCGATAAAGATGACGTTTAAACTGTTGACAGCTGCTTTTTTTGTCACGTACGATCTATGCAAGGAGCATACTCTTTTTGCCAGTTCCAAATTAAATATCGGTAGAGACCTCGAAAATAGATATTTACACATAAGCAATTTATCCACTTTCTCCATACTCTCTTATTTAGCCACTAAAATATAATCTTCATTCTTTGTTTGGTTGTTCATGAACTAAAAGCACCAAAAATTATTTGGAAGGAGCAAATTGTATATGGTGGTGCTATTGGATCAGTCTGTTGTACCTACGGTGTATAGTATTTAAAATATATTCCTGACTAGCTGCTCCGCGCGGTTTCACCCCCGTGGCTCCACTCCTGTTGGTCGTAGCGTGATGATCTATAGCCTTCCTCGATAAATGAGCTATCTAACACCGAAAGATTTTTTTCAAATCGGACCAGTAATTCCAGAGATTAGCGCGTTCAAACAAACAAACAAACAAACTCTTCAGCTTTATAATATTAGTATAGATTTTTGTTTTGAATTCAGTGTCTTCTTTTTATAAAAATTTTCAACTTCATCACCATTCCAAAGTATTTTGAAAAATCAGTAAGTGTAGTAAAAGGATTGAATAAAAGACCAATTTTATTATTAAAATATATTTAATACACTATAATAATTAATACGAATGGAATAAATTCATGCGAAAAAATACTAAACTAGGGAACACGTTAAAGTCAGAATCATAATTTTAAGTCCTAATTTACTAAAACATGTACTCACTACTCAAATACCAGTTTACACGTCATAATGTCAAACGGATACTTATAATTATTATTATGTCCTGTAACCGTACAATTTAATCACAATAAAATACAATACACAGATCATGCAATAGTAGTAGTAATAGTATATTTTTAATAAAACATGTAGCACTAACTACGGTAAGTATATCTAAATAATAATTAAATAGGTATTTAAAGAATTCATTCACACCGAGTCTCTTTACTACTTTAGTTGATGGACTTTCGATGACTGCATTGTTTTTAATTACTTTATACTTAAAATTACATTTTAGAAATAGTTATATTTTATCAAAGAATATTATATATTTTGTGACATTTACAACACTCCATTTATACTCATATGAGTTTACAATTTGAGATACATTAATTGTTTATTACATAACATAATGCTGAATGCATATGTTAAGATTAGAACCTATAGCTATACACTGTAATAAAATATCACTATTCAATAGATTACTTATTAAAACATTAACTATTAAATTATATCTCGAAGTTTGCATAGGTTTTATTTCATTACTTATATTGAAAGCGTTATAGTATGTGAATATTGAAAATCCTAAAATATTTTTTATTTGTAATTTTTTTTAAATAGATGAGATAAATTTTGGCTGTATCACGAATTTATTTTTACATTCTCAATTTCACATTCTATCAAAATAGTTAATAGCTGCTAAAGGATTTTATTGAAAAATAGTTAAACACATTTAAAATGTATGTACATATCTGAATCGTACTATCTGTACATCTTGCCAAAATATAAAATTTCAAGTGGCGCATTAATTTCTCTCAATTATAAGTCAATGTCTTTTTGCTTCTCACATATTTTATCCATACAAGTCATACAGATAGTTAAAATATGCTACTTGTACTACTTAATTTAAATCTAGCGTCAAATTTCTTTAGCGCTGAACCTGCGCAAAAGTTAAATTAAAATCTTAGTAATAGGTAATTGTATGATAGCGCGACAGTACCTACTCATGCGCAGTAATCCCCTCCACATTCCACACAGCGCTACAGTTATTTGCCGCCAATAGTACTGTCAATTCAACTTTATTTTTTATCTATATTATGCTACTGCCACACGACGACGCGATAGTCCGGTTCGACGCTATCTACGTAGAAACCATTCATGTATGGACTCGGCAAGATTTCACCTAGCTGGAATAAAATATGGTAAAATAATTAAATAGGTAATTTTTTCATAAACTGGTCCTCCCAAAAAAAAAAATGTTTAATTGTACATTTATTAAGCGTTTCTTCAAAAATATACATCTAAAAAGTATATCTGAGTTGCGGGGGTATGAACTGACTGTACTAATAGGTCCTTTTGTGTTTTTATGGAAGTGATTTAATGACATACACAAGAACTAGGATTAGGATATAATCACATGTAAGATGTGAAATGACTGTTATTAACACAATATGTAATATATTTTAACATCCTGTATGAGATAGTTTCATTCATTTACAGTACCTACTGTAGTTTCATTCATTTACAGTACCTACTGTAGTTTCATTCATTTACAGTACCTACAGTAGTTTCATTCATTTACAGTAGGTACTGTAAATGAATGAAACTCATTTCCTTATTCTAATATGGCAATTTCAACTGAGCCTGCTAGCCATTTTATAAAAATATTGCTTTGTGCATGTTAAGCACTAAGGGCGTTCACAAAATAAAAAAAACTGTTTTACTACATATCACAGATTTTATTCATAAACTTACATATTAAATTACAGTCTTCACTTAAAACAAGAACTTCTTAAAATTAATAATGAGATTTTAAAATTGTATTTATTTTTTAAAATAATAATCAAAGCAAAAAATCTACAAATCTATTATAGAAAATACATAGTTTATCATTTTATATTATCCAATTATTATAATACACTGAACTGAAATAGTACCTAATTGTTATTTTATACATTTATCTGGGCAAATCTCACTTTTATTTTTATTATTATATATTAAGCTCTATAAAGTTTTATTTCCTATATTAAGAAACAAATAATCTGTACACTATAACCTATAATAAAATTCATTGACAAAATTTTGAGCAATATTTATTCATACGATCGGATGCCAATATCTATATCCATCTCTGTCTAACCCATTGAAATTATGTTAGCTAGAGCGAGAAAAGATGCTTACGATTTTGTTGTTGTGTCTTCTTATTTGTGTAAGAAAGGGACAGATTCATATTTGAATTGTTATATCTTGATGCATAGAACATATTTAGTTACCTATGACATTAACTGGAATCAAAACAATCATGATATTTTGATATGAGAGACAGAAGTTTATTTTCTTGTCTCCTTGTTGTATATGGCCTCAAATCTAAATGAACGAAATGAAATGGTATTTCCATCAATTTACTATTACTTTTATGGCTTGAGACAAGTAGGATCATTTTTCATATCTCCCCATCTGATCATCTAACATTCTAACACATTCCTAAAATTTGGATAAGTTTACCAAATATCAAATTAATGATGTAAAACATACACAATTTCTCCCTGTTTAACACTATAAATTTAATACAAGTTTCTTTCTTTAAATGCAAACTGTCGAATTTAAGCTGTCAAACCGAAAAGAAAACATTTTTAAAACTCCCGCCCTGTTCAACCATTCAAATGTCTACAATAAAGCGCAAAAAGCGCTGTACATCATATATTATCGCTGCGTACAGCGCGTGCGTGCAGCGCTTTCATCTGCCAATGGCGTCGTTTCATGCCCGATGCGACATTCTGTAAGAGATATTGTACAATTGAAAATGGACCGAATGCCTTGGGTATAAGGATGACATTCGGAAGAATTGGTGTTGTGTGTATTTTGTAAAAATTGTAATTTGACTTTTTATTATAATTGTCAAGATGTATGTTTGTTGCTTTTCCCCAAAAACGCTGATCGAATAGTCTGGATAACCATAGAGGCTAGTTTTGAATCATACAATTAGTGTAGTGTCTATGTATCGGTTACTTGTCATGTCAGAGTCGTTTTAATTAGATCCTTATCTTATTAGATATAAACATTTAATGTTATTTTAGGCAATTATTATTAATTTTGTTACAAAATAAATCTCGCTCTAGCGACAGATCTTGATAAAAATTGAACTATGAACCCAATTGAATGCATACCTAACTTATACCTTAAATAACTAATCACTATAAGTAATTAATTAATAATTTAATAATTTTCATGCTTAATTAAACTAATAAATAATTTCCACACGACAAACGGCTGATTGATTTTAGCTTCTAATTAGAAACACTTAATTAGGTCACGTTAGTTATTCATTATTAACTATTTTAAGTTATGCATCAAAATAACCGAATCTAATCTATTCATATGATTAACTAGCTGTGCTCCGCGGTTTTACCCGCAGTGCTCCGCTCCTGTTGGTCTTAGCGTGATGATACTTAGTTTGGAACACATAGAAAATGTGGGTAGATTGAAGACGTTACAAAGTATTTTTTTTTTCATAATTGTTTTTCTTTACTAAAATTATAAAGCTGAAGAGTTTGTTTGTTTGATGCGCTAATCTCGTGAACTACTGGTCTGATTTGAAAAATTATTTCGGTTTAGATAGCTCATTTATCGAGGAAGGCTATGACTTCTATGTGTTCCAAACTAGCGTAAGTAACGTCTTCAATCTACCCACATTTTCTATGTGTTCCAAACAAACAATACATTTATAAAATCACATTAAAATCCGTAAAAAATTAACTTTCTATACATAAATATTCCACTTTCACAACGGCCTATTAAATTATAACATTATCTATAGAAAACAAATCTATACAAAAACAGTTGTTTATAATGTGAACGCCCTCACTCGAGACTAAACATAGATAAAAAAAATGTCTTACAAAACCCAAGATAAACTAATATGGCAAAAATAGCACGTGACTAAACAATGTTTTTGTGTGTTAAACACGAATTAGTATCATTAATTGATAATTTTAATGAGAATAGTATGAGAGAAATGAAAGTACTACCCGTGCTCAATAAAATGGCGTATTATTAGAAATGTTTTTTTATGATTTGTTTTTTATGTATTCTGATAAGGGGTTACACGAGTGAGATCATGCATGGATTGTGTGTTAAATTGTATGTTTTATGTCAAAATGGCTGCAACGATTATTATTAAATTCAGACAAATATCTACTCACACATTTATACTTTTTTTTTTGGTTTCGATGTGTGCGACCGGAAAATAAAATTCTAACTCTTACAACTCCTTCTTTACGCTATCATAAAATAATATCAAATCAATGCATCCATTTTCAAAATTGATATGTGTAATCTGATTAAATAGTGACATGAATGATGGACTAATTAATTGTTTTGGTAAATATACAAAATAAACTTACCACATTTGATGCAACTTTGACTGTTTGTAATTCGACTGCACTGGGTTGTTCCTCATCATCGTTAGATACTTGACCTGGAAAATATACATAAATATATAAACACTAGAATCTAGATACACATCTTGTTTCATTAATTGTATTTTTTTCCAGTTAAAACATTTTTAAAAATTCATAGAGAATGTGATTTTTTTTTAATATTATTTTTACCTCCTACTTCGCTTGTGTACCAACACTTTTCTTTTCAAATAAAAGTGTCAGCCAAAAACTGTCTAGATATGGAGATATTAAAAAAACCTTTCGTTTTTTCATGAATGTTCTTTGTTATTATAACAACCAAAATATAATTGAACATTATATGATCTGTAATCCAAAAATTCCACACGATTTACTATATCTATATGAATCAAATTCTCCATAATAATAAAAGACGATAACCCAAATTAACAGTCACTTCCGAATGATATATTTTTATCACTTGTTTTGAAAAGAGTGAACATTAATCGTCTCGTATCATCTATATATAAATAAATATAATATTGATACAGAACTTTCCTATTTGGATGTTAACGACCTGCATGTTTCTGTTAGATATAAGTACGTATTGCCATTTTTTTATTACAACTACTACATTTGGCAATAAAACGAAATAATTTGACTCTGAAGAATTTAAAGATGATTAGGATAAATAGAAAACGCATCTATCCATGTTTTTATTATATCTTATATTGAATAAACATCATTTAATTTGTCTAATTATAAAAACACCCTGTATAAAACTTAGCCTGTAACCCACTTAGTTCCCATCCTTACTAGACTGCTACTGGCATTACGAAAATAATAATTAATAAAAAAATATACTTAAACTCATTAAATTATTATTACCGATCCTAAGAGTAGAAAGTTTGACTTAAATCTGTCCGTTTAATGTGGATTGAAATTAAAATCGAGTGTAAAAGAGTCGGTTACATACAAACATACAGATAAACTAATTAAAGCGTATCAAACTTACCATCCGTAGGCAAAGTGAGCCAGAACTGCGACCTGCACATATACCACAACCCTGGCGGTAATGCCGTCTGTCTGTCATTCCTTAACGACGCTGCAAGTATCTTAGCCGCGTCCACTAAAAGCGAGGCGCGCCAGGAGGCAGCGTATATTAGCAACATGCTCGATTGAGCTGCAGTGGAACATAGCATAGGGTATAGCGCTTGGTGTCTTCGCAAGTTGTAGAATGATATACCTGTTGGAGAACACCCTGTATAAATTGAGGATCGAAATATGCTGTGTAAGTGAACTTTGATGGATACCTTGGTTTGTTGAACACCATGTATAAAATTCAAACGTCATGTATAAAATTCAATCAAAACTGTTCTAGATGATCTTTAAAATTTACATAAGAATCATTTCCGTGTGTAAACGCAAGAAATACTATTTCTATCTATAAAATTATTGGCAAAGATCCGTTGTTTAAAATTTTACCAAACAACATTAGTGACACAAAGCTGCGTTTAGGTCAACCTTTCTTTTCTTATTTAGATCGAATTTAATAAGAACACTGAAACACTCATTTATATGATAATTTTACTGAATATCGAATTAAAAATTTCGTCACAATTGCACAATATGATTACCTGGAACCTGCCGTGTATTAACCTTAAACCTGATGAAACACATGTATACGTGACTAGTAGCTTTTACCTTAAGTTAATTATATATATTATGTGTTATGCAACGGATATTACATAAAAATGTTAGATGAGGATAATCCGCGATTTAAAATTATGTATACTACAGGGTGGGCCATGAATTAGTTAACATTTGAAAAAATCGTATAAAAAAAACCATTTAACATATTTTTGAAATCGTTTATTTACGAGAAAGCTAATTAGTTGTAATTTATTTTTTAAAAATTATTTCGTCTAAATCACCACCGTTTCGGTTTTTGCACTCATCTAAGCGAGTCCTGAAGTTTTCGAATACTCTTCTGCAAAGAGACCGCGAGATCGCCGACATCTCTTCGGTGATTTTTTCTCTAAGTTGACGCAGTGTATTCGGTTTATCAATGTAGACACGACTCTTTCAATAACCCCATAGAAAGAAGTCTGCTGGGGATAGATCTGGTCTTCTGGGTGGCCATGGGATGTCACCCCGTCTGGATATCAACTTTTCCGGAAACATGACTTTGACCACCGGCAAGGACTCGTTCGATATGTGACACATGGCTCCATCTTGTTGAAACCATGTGTTACGATTATAGCCAGCATATTCCAGTAGCATCGGTGCTTAGAACTCCCGTAACATTTTCACATACTCGGCAGAATTAACTGTAACTGAACGGCCTCGAGAATCTTCAAAAAAGTAAGGTCCGATGATTCCTTTTGCTGAAATTGCAGTCCATACAGGCCTTAGGAGAGTGAAGTGGCCTCTCATGTTTAGCTTTAGGATTTTTGCTGCTCCAATACCTGCAATTCTGTTTGTTTACATGTCCATTTAGGTGGAAATGGGTTTCGTCAGAGAATAAGATGTTGTCAAAATTACTGAATCGAGTTAACATTGTTTCGGCATATGACTTACGCAAATTTAAATAATTAGGGTTTAGTTCTTGCACTAGCTGGATCTTATATGGATGTAATTTCAAATCTTATTTCAAAATACGGCGTAATGATGTGCGGGATAATCCTAATTCAGCCGAACGTTTGCGTGTCGATAAATCTGGATCACGTCGAACAGAAGCGGAAACTTGCTGCACGTTCTCTTCGCTCCGAGAAGTCCACGGTCGCCGTTTTGTTTCACATTTAGTGTAGATCCCGTCTCTTCGAACTTCTTCACCCATTTCTTTATTAAAGGAGCACTTGGACACTGACTTAAGTCGTGTAAACCGAAATAAGCGTCTCACAGTAATGAGCGAAAAGTTGTTTAAATGAAACTGTTTCACGCAGTAAGCGCGTTGCGGCCCCGTGAAGCGATCCATTGCGACTAAATTTCCAAGAAGCGAGCTAGTGCCCCCGCTTGCGCCCGCGCCCCGCGCGGCAATAGTTTGCGCGGTAAGTTACATTTAAATGTTAACGAATTCTTGGCCCACCCTGTAGAAGGTTTAATCTTCTAGTATAGTTTTGAGGATTGATTCTAAAGCTAAGTTATTTTTTCTTAAAAATCATGGTGATCATCCCTTGAGTTCGAGTTTGGCTATGTCATAGGGAGTTTTATCAGTCACAAAAATGCCGATTTTCTGTGTATGAAGTATGTAGTTAAAAATGTATTCTTAAATGGTATAAAAACTACTCAACCGTTTTTAGTAATTTCTTTACACTAATAATCTACTTAATCTACTTTATTCGTTGATTTCGCATCAGCGAATAAAGTAGATTGAAAGGATTAAGTTTCTCCAGTTTTAATCAGACATAATTTGATTTAAAACCATAGTTCCTACTATAACGGCCCTTAATACTCGATAGCTACAATCAAGCCAATGATAAACTAATACAGATAAACATTCGAGTGGAAACTTAGAGTACAATGTTAAGAGGTTAAGTGCACTTTATCTAACTACAATGTATTTGAAGTCTTATCGTCGCGTGATATTGGACGGTAGTTTTGAAAAAACGTCGAATCGCGTGAAGCAACTTATATCATCGGTTTAAATAAACAGCGTTTAATAAAGAGCCCAGGCTATTTATTAAACGGCTAGCTTAATCAGTTGTCTGTGACGTAAAGTATAGACGATTAACTTGTATTTGTAAAGAATTGATTCCTTTGTTTGTAATTCTTTTGACATTTTAATAATCTTCATAGATAAAACTATGAACACACGACGTATATTGTTATTAACGCGGGTTTATCGCACTTTATCATAGCCACTTCCGTTCCCCTCACATTTTGTGTTAATACGATTTATTAGTTACATGAAATATTCTTGTTGTGAGTATTTATTAAGCTATTGCATAGCTTCTATCGCGGGCCTTGAGCGCGGGGACCGAATCCAGAAATTGCGTAACGAAAAACCTCACGCTCCCCACTCCGACGGGCGCGGAGGTGTGGCTTGAAGGCATAGCATGCAATAGCTTTACCGCGGCAGTCCCCGAGTGCCACACGTCTTTTTTTATTTCTGTTATCATAAGTATTCTAACGGATATGTTGCCGTTGTTACACAAAATAATACAATTTTACTTCCAAACATTTTTTTATAATTTTGAAACATCCTGTATATAACGAGTAATAAAACTACCATAAATCATAAACATACGCCTGATTAACCTTGATTGACCGCAACCGAGTGCAACGCATCGACAAGCGCCTTTATCATGACTAACAACATAAAGAGATAATTATCTATTTAATTTATTACATATTATGATATGTACTTTTTTCCGTAAACATCTATGATGTTCTATCTATACTAGCAAAAACTTAATAAATAAAATCAATCGCGGAAAACTTAATAAAAAAACAACAAATCGAAATTATTTTTCATTTTGTGTCTGTCATGTCTCATACTCGTAATGCAATTTATATTCTAGTAAATAAGTGTGTAAATGCGTGCGTGTGTGTGTGCGTGCGTGTGTGTGTGCGTGCGTGGGTGTGGGTTGCGTGCGTGGGTGTGTGTGCGTGCGTGGGTGTGTGTGTGTGCGTGGGTGTGTGTGTGTGTGTGGTGCGATGACGTCACTCACCCTGCGCCCGCCGGTTCAGGTAGAACTCGAGCGTGCCCCGCCACATGTCCACGCGCACGCCCACGATGCTGCCCCTGCAGAAGCCGGGCGACTCTCGCATTTCTGTCGCATTGTGTTTCACAGCGCCCGTGTATGAGAGACCGTACGATTCGCCATCTTGGCCTAATAGGGATGTGAACTCGAAGTTCGTCGTGTTCACTTTGTTTGTACCGAGGCCTACCATCTGTGGAAGGAGGGATAATATTTTTATTATTAACTTAGACAAAGTAACAATTTATATTAAAGATCGAAAACAAACTTAAAATCTGGGAATAATTAATTTATTGGGCATTGGTAGTCTTTAAACATAGATAATATGTATGTAGATAAAAATATTGGGTAAGTTCGTGTAAACATAAATACGAAACAATTAAATACTAAAAGTACTCGCAAATAAACATGCAAAAATACAAATAGGAAATCATTATTTTGATTATTTGACAAACTAATTATCGTAATTTTTATCTATCTATTTTAAAAACATTCAAGTAGCGAGATTACATATGATAAATAATATAACGCTCTACCATAACAATGCACTACGTTTAATTTTTATTATCTTATCTTTTAATAGTTATTGACTCAAATTTATTAATCTCGTTAAACCTTGCTTAAACTACTAAGCTAGATTATTAGGGTAAACGAACTACTATTTATTACGCATGATACACGTGGAGCGCGATTATTACAATAAAATAGTAAGTAAACGAAAGCTATATTAAAATTAACAAAAAATTTTAATTTTAGGTAAAATATTTGCTATATTAGGGTGCTTTTCCACTTACAAACTATTGATTCTTAAAAAAACATATCCCTCGCTACGCAACCTCGCACATCTCTGGTGGAAAAGCACCATTATCATCATTGAGAACAATATCTTTGACCGTCACCATAATCCATATTCAGCCTTCGTTTAAAATAGTTGATAATAATTAACCATCAATATTAAACAATATTAAACTGATCGCAGATGACAATTGAAAAAAGAAAAAAATCTTTCAAATAAGGAAAGGTATTATAGTGTTGTGTAGGTGTCTCATTTTACACAGACAAAAGCAGTGGGCCTTAACTAGTATTATGCATATAAATAGCATCAAATGACCTAGATATTTAATTGTCAATTGGTGATTTATGTAAACCGCAGACGTCTGGTCGCAATCAATTGAAATATAATACTCACTCAAAAATGAGGAAAAATGTACAGGTGAATTAAATTAAACTTTAAAAATTAAGTAAGAACCTCTGTCTTTTCGGTAACGTCGGTTAAAATAAGTCAGTCGATTGGATAAAGCTTAATTCTACACCAAAAATTATAAAATATTTGGCGATTAATTATATAGATTTTCAAAGGAATTTAAAGAAAATGTTATTTGTGTTAATAACAATTCATGTTATGTCTAACGAAGAGCGAGATATTCTACCTCGAGCATTTAATTACTTAACGGATGTCTCAATGACTAGAAGAAGTGTATACAAAATTGTTAGTGAATAAATATTTTTGACTAGACTTCCGCCCGCGGCTTCACCCGCGTTTTCAAAGAAAAACCCGCATAGTTTCTTGTGGCATTTCCGGGAGAAAAAGCTTCTAGCATTTATCTTTTTCCGGGTCTTCACCTACATACCAAATTTCATTGTAATCAGTTCAGTAGTATTTGCGTGAAAGAGTAACAAACATCCATCCATCCTCACAAACTTTCGCATTTATAATATTAGTAGGATATTGAAAAAAATAGTCTACTTACAATATCAGTACCATAAGTCTCCGTGAGTATCTTTATCTCCCAGTAGTAGTGATAGTTGTGTAGGAGCGGCGTGTCTCCCTTCACCGCGGCGGTCCCAGAACTGTAGAACGGATGGAACGTCACTTGCTTCTTGTCTTCGCTGACCATCACCCAGCTGGAGCCGATGCCGTTTGGCAGCTCCCATTTCCATTCGCTGACTGGAAGGGTTATTAAGATTATTAGCTATAGTGACTGTAATTTTTATTGGTTTACTAGCTTACCGCCCGCGGCTTCGCCCGCTTTGTCTAAAACCTAATAAATTATATACTAAAACCTTCCTCTTGAATCACTCTATCTATTAAAAAAAACCGCATCAAAATCCGTTGCGTAGTTTTAAAGATTTAAACATACAAAGGGACATAGGGACAGAGAAAGCGACTTTGTTTTATACTATGTAGTGATTTATATCAGGCACATGAGCAGTCTTGTTTTTCCTAAAGAGATATGGTGCATTTGATAAAATATAAATGAGATATGTACATGCATTTGGCATTATTCATCTCTTTCATTGATAAATTTAGAGATAAGGAAATGATTAACCTGTGTTGCTAGATAGAAATCTTTTTTTTGTTAGTCCCTTAGGGAATGGAAGCTCTTTGGTTCTATATTCTTATATTAAACACTATACGAAGTAGGCGATCAAATCAGCCAATACTATAATAAAAATACTTAAATTTCCTTACAGTATAGCCCGTAAAGTAGTAACTAAAATACAATAATATGCAAGTTGCAACAGATTGAATACAAATATCTATCTGCAACTATATAACGTCGATAGACAAGCTATTTCAGCCAATACAAAGACAATCTCACTACAAAGCAGTTGAAACTAACTGTATGGCGAGATTCCAACTACTTCACTGTCAGGGTCGTACGAGAGGTCGCGCGTAAATCATCAAGACAAAGTCTCAACTTCATAATAGTTAATACATTTTAGGATTCAGTTAATATGGTATAAAACGAGAAATGCCTTTTGCTGCATAACAAGTTTTTTATTTTTGCATTTTTAGCCAGTTTGATGACCGATGTTCGACAAGTGAATTTTCGTTAATCTTTAAATGCGATTCTATTTCTTTTAAAAAATAAAGCAATGCTTCATTTTAGCAAAATTTGCTATCTCATGTATTTTAAGTACTTTTTCTCCAAGGCCCATAAAAATTCTCGGGGTTAGATAGCCCATTTATCGAGGAGGCTATATATCATCACGCTAAGACCAACAGGAGCAGAACCACGCGGGTGAAACCGCGCAAAAAGAGCTAGTTACTAATACAATCAATAAAATTTGCTACAAAATTGGCATAAAAACATAGAAATTGTATATTATAAACTATAATGTAAATGTTCAAAAATATAATGTTTTTAATTGGATTAGTTATTTATTTTGAGAAAAAAAAAATTGTAAGTATATTTAATTGCTTCCTGCAGTTAAAAAAAATATTTTATGTAGAAACACATTTCAAAACAAACATAATTAAACCTAATTCTAGTTAATGTATAATTGTGAATAAAACTAGGTTTAAGTTATGGTGAGTGGCCGCACTTTGTTCTACTGGTGTTATGAAAACTAATCCCAATTCTAAACATAATTTTCAGCAACATAATCACCTTCCTTCAGCCAGCTTAAACTTAGGATAACAACACTGCCTTTAGTTGTAACATATGAGCACTAATTTAAAAATGAAACTAGTATATTACACATTCAAGTATAATTTTTAAATTAATTTGTATATTCAAACATTAGAGCAGCTTCATTTATTAAGTAATCGAAATATAAATTCTATTAAAAAATAAATAGCCAAATCAAATTATTTTATTTAGTCACACATCTGATTGAAAATTAATGTGACCTATTACGCATATTATTTGAATTGATTATTCATTTTCATACTTTATCATTAATTACCATAACGATCGTTATTTTAGTAAATCACTGCTTGACGGTGTGCTATTGTTCAATGATATGTGCTAATTTTATATTCAAAATAATCATACCGTCATTATCTTCTCCACAGGTACAAGATCGTTGTGTCCACGACACTGGTGCCTTTTTATTCCAGCACTGGCAGTAGGGTTTGGCACGTCGATCGCGATCATTAGTCCGAGAAGGTGAAACTGATCGAGCCAACAGCATTGTGCCTCACTGTTCTTGCACTTTACTTGAATATATACTACGTGTTGCAAGTTTCACAGATAGTTTATTATCACGTTATACAAGCACGATTAGTACATAGTGAATTATTAATCAAAATTCGTATTGTTGGGACAATTAACACACAACATAACCGACACAAATCACACAGCTGTAGTCATACTGTAGTCTGTCAATTGTCAACACAAATAAATTCTGATTTTTGCCAACTGCCAACCAGCGAATTGTCAATTGGCCCGTTTCCGCACGTATTTATACACATGTCCGTTATCGTTCAAAAACTTTTTATGTATAGATGGTATGTATAGGTATTTATTACTTTAAAAAATATTTAAAGGACAAATAAAATGAATATAATATAATATTGTTTAAAGGTTATTGGTGATACTATATGTATATAGTATATATTGTAGATTTTATTAATTAACGTCTTATTTATAATTTTCTTAAATCAAATTTTGACACGCTTCAAAAGTTTTTGAACGAAGATATAGAATTTTCCGGAAACATTCCCCCTCTACCTCGCTTCGGCCAGAACAATAGATTGTTTGGCGGTAAAGTTAAACAACTTTATTATTGTGACAAAATTTATGGATACAACTGGTGTTTACAATTGAACGTAAGTGTAATATTCTTTTCAAATATAAATATACATTTACACTTAATCTCTGATTGAAATATTACTTGATATAATATGGAAAATCGCATTGTGAATTGGGAAAATTGCAATGGCAACCCCTTCCTTCTTTCTGACCCCACCCCATCCCCGCCTTCAACAGCTGAAAAGCCCCAGCCCCCAAGTTGAAATGCGAATAATGGCTGTCATAATTCGCGTATATTTCGGTTCTATTTAAAAATCACATATATGCGTTAAATTTATATTCTTATACGTTTTTATCAATTCCGTGTTATTCAACTACATCTATTTCTCTTAATAGTTGTGTTTTGACGGCAAAACTGAAGGATCTATATTGTTGAAATTGTGGTTATTGTTTTTGTGAAATAAAACAATTTAATTGTGAAACTTAATGCTTCCCGTATAATAAATTATTGCTATCGCTATGTGTATCTATAGTAAATATGCTAGTGTTGAAGCTTATCACTAGTTATTGTTAAAATTAAAGCTTATTGTTAGGGTATAACAAACTTTATTCCAAATGCATTTTTGGATAGATAAACGTAGTCAGTGCTATAGTGGTCGTCATAGAGTGCCGTCTTCTTTATCTGCAGGTAATTAATTTTACAATAGCTTCAGGAAATAAAGATATAATTTGCTATCCATACAAACTGCATTTGCCATTAAATTATTTTTTGTCAGTATTAAAGACAGGAATTATTTTTGATAACAGCAATACATAGTAGACATTCATATAATAAGTATTGTTAGTATAATCAGCTTCTCAGTAATGCTTACTTGCCAATTACACTATGTTTGAGGCTTCGGCTTAGTCAGGGGTACACCCCTGTATCCTTCCTTCCTATCCTACTAATATTATAAATGTGAAAGTTTGTGAGGATGTGTGTGTGTTTGTTACTCTTTCACGCAAATACTACTGAACCGATTACAATGAAATTTAGCACACATATAGAGGGTAACTTGGATTAACACATAGGATAGGTTTTATCCCGGAAATCTCACGGGAACGGGAACTATGCAGGTTTTTCTTTGAAAACGCGGGTGGAACCGCGGGCGGAAAGCTAGTGCTCTATAAGGCATATACATTTCATGTCTGTTTCAATGATGTATCTCTTTATGGTCATGTTTGTAATTAAATTTCTATTGTCTTCCACATATATTTTTTTGGAGCGAACCCATTTCCTCTACTGTGCGCTCATACTTAAACTATTGTATCAATCGGTTGTAAATAAATATAACATATTTGTTTGAAATTTACTGAGATAGAGTTCACATTTTGTTAGTAATACATATAGTCCTCACGATTTGGTTGCATAGCCGTATGAAGTATAATATCAATCATGTAAAACATTTCTTGAAAATTGATTTCTTTAGACAGTTTGTGCCTTAGGTCATTATAGGATATTGTACATGCCTGTGTGTGTGAATTTGTCCCATGAGTATTTTTTATTTAAATTTGTTGGGATTCTTTTATTTCTTCCATTTTAATTATATTTCTTCTAACTAGTTGCTACTTATAAATTCATAAGTTACAAATTTCTTGGTCATATTTGGTTCTTTCACCATCATAACATAGTATTGAATTATAATTATTTCATTTGCCTAGCACAAAAAGCGTTATAAACTTTTCGTGAGCTATAGATTATTTATCGAGTGTATCTGGTTATCAGGGGTGGGTAGATCACGCGGTCGTGTGTGCGCGGGCCCGCCGGGCGGCCGCAAGGGCATGGCGGCGCCCGTGCACCGCTTCGTGCCCGTTGACTGTGCGCCCAGGCGACCGCGTACACAAAGACAGTATAAGTAAGTCTTTAGTTATTAGTTGAAGCTTGTTTTTTTATGTATCGTGATCATTTTTGCAGTATGATGGAATACATTTCTCTTTTGGCAGGCATAAATATTTTTTTTACCACTTAGGTACCCTCTCATTTATACTTTTGACCATCTATAATTTTGATAATTTAATCTTGAAATTAATTTCATGACGATTCACTACTTCTTTCATCGAAAACATACATTCGAATTGGTTTTCAATGTTGATAATTACAATGAATTGATTTGATAGTTCATATTGGAACACCCTTTTTCATCACATCTAAATTTTGCAAATTTTGTTCTGTTATTGTTTTCACTTCCTATTACTGCCCTTGTGAATACCTATAGTGAATGTTATATTCCGAACAGTCCGCCACCAGTGCCACCCGTACACACTTCCCGACGGACTGTAGAAGAGCCAAGCATGTACGTGGAGATACCACTGGAACCGCCACAACCAACTATAGCCAGCCTTGCTGCTGCTAGAAGTGTTACCCCAGATACACTATTACGTACTGCAGCACTTGGCCTACAACATTCGCCCATGATGGCCCCACATTTGAAGTTTGGGATACTGGTGTCGTTGGCGCTCGCTACAGTATTCATTGCTGGCGCAAAGTACTATTTCGATCGACAGGTAAGTTCTATTGAACATTTTTATTCACAATTTTAAACTTTGGCTTTGAACTCTGACTGCAAGTCGTTTCGAGTCGTTTTTTAAATTTTAGTAAACCAACGAATATGGAAAGAATAATTTGTTCCTGCCGAACAATCAAATTAAGTAAAATAGAATGCAGGCAGAAGTTGAGCGGCTATTATTCGCGCGGCTATGGCGTGCGTGTACGCTATGTGGTGCGCGTATTTTTGACTGTAGCATCTTCAAATGTTTTCTACACACGCCCATTACAAGTGTGCACCCTATCCCAGTTTAATATCCATATACCGGGCTTCAACAAAAACTTCCAAGCAGTTTTCCCATATCCATATAGTAGGCTATAATCACAACTTCTGGGCAGTTTTTTCCATATAGGCCACTTTTCTGCAGGTAATTCACGAAGCGGGTAGTAGCGAAGCGGGTGTAATGTGCGCGGCCATGGCGTGCGTGTGCGGGATGGGGTGTGCGCTGTCACTGTGCCGTCCCCGCGCACCCCCGCCCCCAGCTTTCCCACCGGATCGAGTTTGCTCTACTGGTACTAGGGATAGAATGGTGAGTGACCTTATTTTTATGTTTCTACCCTAATACTATTACCCTACATTAACATATACCTCGACATACCCTATAACTGTTACGCTACCTTTACATATACCTCGACCTACCCTATAACTGTTACGCTACCTTTACATATACCTTGACCTACCCTATAACTGTTACCTTACTTTAGCGTATACCTTGTCTTGTCTTGGTGATGACCAGTGTGAAGTTAATGATAAATAGTTCATTCAAAAAACATTACAAGTGATTGTTTTTGGTCATCATGTTAGTTACATAGAACTTGTCCAGAAGTTAAAAAATTATAGTTCTTTTGTTGCCATTTTAGTGATCGTAGAATTCAGTTTCGAAATTTGTTCAAGTTTGTTTTAAAGGCTGATTTTGCTACTCACCAATACGAAATGTATTGTGTCTAATTATAGACATGATCATGACTAGGAATATGATTTTTATTCCAAATTTTATTGGGTAAAATGTCAATTTGTATTAATTCATGTAATGTACGCCTTTTTAGTAACAAATTGCAAACATTATCAAACTAAACTATGTCTAATAATTTCTATTGCAGCCGCCCTCCGAGCCCTCCGAGGACATATCGCTAGCCACCCTACTCCAGGGCTCGGAGCAGGCGGGCCCCTCGTCCCCGGAGGCCCCGCCGCCCTACCACATCGCGGTGCTGCTCCCGGGGCGTGAGGCCCCGTCCCCCCCGCCCCCCGCCTACTCGGCCCTCAGCTAGCTACACTCGCCTGTGAGCCAGGAGTTTATCATATAAACGTATTAGAAAGAACTTTCTTTCTTTGTTATACGAAGAAAGAACTTTCTCTCTTTGTTATACGAAGAAAGAACTTTCTTTCTTTGTTATGCGAAGAAAGAACTTTCTTTCTTTGTTATACGAAGAAAGAGCTTTCTTTCAAGTTTATATTGTAAACTTGTGGTGCACTGGCTCACTGTGCTCCCGGGACCTTGTAGTTTTGACTTTCGATCTTAGTGCGGGTAGTTTCGAATTTTTGGTGTATTTTTTTTCGTTTTGCGGCCTGTCAGCCAAGTGTTTTTCATATAAACTATTATACGAACGCTGGCTCACGGTGCAGGGACCTTGTTGTTTAACGTTTTTAACGGAGCCTCTTTATACCTTTTAATACTGGAATTTAATGCGGGTAGTTTGTTTTTTTTTTTGTTTTTCGTTTTCGTTTTACACCTGCAAATGAGGACTGTCATATAAATGTAGAATACGCTGGCTCACCGGGCCTCTTAATACCTTGTAATACTCGATTTTATTTTTTTTGTTTCTTTTTGCGTTGCGGCCTTTTGTGAGCCAAGTGTTTGTCATTTAAACTTTTATTGGTATACTGGCTCACCATGCAGCGACCTTGTTGTTATTTCGATTTTACGCGGATTTTTTTTGTATGCGGAAAGTTTCGTTTTTCTCTTTTTGCGGGTAGTTTGATATTTTTTGTTCCTTTTATAGATAGTGTGTTGTTTAGACCTAAATATCTAAATGTAACGATATATACGCCTAAAATACGAACGAATAACTAGTCTGATATTTGCTTTCTGATTTTGCGGGTAGTAAGGTGTTTGTGAAGGATCCGCGAAAGTTGCTCATTCACTTTAATATTGTTTCATTGATAACTTTAAACGTGAAAACTCGTATACTATGACTTTCCATTAACTTTTATCGTATTATGAGGGTATTTAAAAAAGAACATACCCATAGCTATATATATATTTATTCTATTTCACACGATCTCAATATGTAATATGTATGTGTGTAATATTTAAGTATAAAATGTTGATATACGCACAATATGCATTTTAATAAAATAGCTTTTTCCTTTTCTTTTTTTACTTTTTACTTGAAGAAAGAAATATTTGTTAGCTAGAGATAAGAAGTTGAAAGAACTGAGGGAAATGTGCGAGAAGTCGGCTTTTTGGGTAATTAGACTTTTTAGAATACTATCGATGTAAGTACTTATTACAATTTTAATTTTATTTGAGTTTGAGTTTACCAAATCTGTTTTGATCTCAGTAACTTATGACAAATTATTTAGCATTTATTCTAATTTATATATTATTTTTTATTGTTTTTTACAACTACCTTCTGTTTTAAAAGTGCACAAAATTACGATAATTTTAAGGATTTTGGATCCTTTTGATCCTAGGCCATAAATTATGCTATGTGTGTTAGATATAAGTCGGGAAAAACATGTAAATAAAATGTTCGTAACCAATCGTAAATCGTAATTTTTATTTATTAGTAATTTATTTTTTATGGTGTAATTTGTTTATTATATTCACATTACTCATTACTAATAAAAATATAACGTACATTTTTGAACATGGTAATAATATACAAGCTTTGTATTATAGCTCTTTTATTATGTATAACGTATTTTATACTATAGCGGTAGTTATGTGGATAATTGTGTAGAAAAATAGTTGTGTGTTTAAAATTTAAGCTAAATTGGAGGGAATGTAACCATTTAAATATAATTTGATTGCTGAGTAAAAAAGCGCCGTATTCATTTAACAACTTTTATTAACAAGTGTAATATCCTTTGACATTTTAAAACGATACTTTTTCTTTTTGAATTTTGACGTTTGTCAAATTTCAAATTGGAGGGGAAAAGTTGATTATTAGTTTTTTTTTTAGTTACTCAATGGTAGAGTAACATAATATGGTGGTTTTTACTTCGAACGGAATATGTGTGCTTTACGGTAAATGTTCGACATAAAATCACAAAAAAGTTCATAGTTTTCATAAAGTCTTAGATATTATGTGAAATTAACCCCAATAGATTTATAATAAACATATTTCAGCTTGTTACAAGTTACCTATAATATGTTTATATAAAAATAAGTTAAACTGTTTAAACAACGATAGTGAATGCAGCCTTATGTTCCCCATGATTTATACTCGAAATACAGATATTAAACTGTTATTATTATAACCTCATTATTTATTATATGTATAAAATAAGCAAATAAGTATGTATTATTTGAAATATGTATTATACAAAATTTGTTAACCTTTAAAACATTCCAATGTATGCTCATTTACACATTAATAATAACTTACAAAATAAATTGTTAATTTGTTGTTTGTAAAGTTGAGGCCAAATGTAAAATTATTTCGTTCAATTCAAAATTAAATACGCGAGCTTTGACAATGACATTCAAAAATAGTCCTTATAGGCAGATAGAATTCAGCAGAATGCCGTCCGTCCTTGAACAGACCCTACTCCTATGAGAATAAGGACTATATTTCAATGAGCATTGTTATTGTTGAAAGTATTATACGGCCGATTTACAAATGCATATAATTTTTATTCGCGATTTATGCTATCCTTGTCTTTCTCTGTATAGATAACAGAGATAGCGTTATTTCTCTTCAAAAAGCTAATGACTTTTAAAACGGCCAAGGTTATAATGTATAAGACTAACGTATATAGTCTAGTCATAGCAAAATCGATGTGATGTAATTATTTTAGTACTGTTATTTTTATATTTATGTATGGTATAGATAAAATCGTCTCTGTAACGGACGCTTGAAATAAATTTTAGTACACGTGATATTTTTTATTTATTCACCATTGAAAAAATAAAACAAACAAATGAAGCTCATATTTCCATTTATTTTCAATAACATTAAGTACATTAGTGATATTATAAAATAAATAGATTTTAACATTATTCTATATAATATTCGACGTAACATATTAAAAATGCATTTTGTCATCCGGTATACTTTGTTTCAAAATAAAAACAAGGTATGGAGCCAATATAAGGTTTACCTTTAACGCCGATTTCTACAAAGGCGGGAAAATTTAAAATGGAATGATAATAAATATATAAATAATTCATAAGAAACATAACAGACATCGCATATTTCATTGTCTATGTTTGTTGAATTAAAGCATAATTGTATGGAAATTACATCAAAGTACACACATACACTGAAAGTGACTAGACCTACAAATAAGAAGAAGAATAAAGCATAGATTCATAAAAATCTTTAAAATTTTAACACCTTAAAAATCAGAGTAAATTATTCTAAAGTATGCCTCAAACATTCACATTCACTTTATATTACTTCATTTAAAATGCAAAGCAAAAATATTTTACTAAAATACAGGAAATAAGTTATCACAAGGATTAGAATTTAGTCTATTATGCCTTGTTAAAATACGTATATAAACAGGTGGAACAACAGTCTATATAAGATTTACATAAAAATGGTTTCCTAAGCCACAAAGTAAATTAAAGCGTAATGTGTTTTAATAACTATAATAATATGTATTATTCTAACATTGTCATAAACCTAATTTAATTTAGTCGCATTATATATACATACACTATAAATTAAAAGTTGTCATTTCACTGTCAAGATGACATTTCACGCATATAAATAATGCAATAGTAACTATATGTGTGAAATGTCAACTTGACAGTTTAGAAAAGGACAAAAATGATTATGGAAATCAATTTCATACTTTTCTAGAAGTGTAGTCTTTCCCTACCGCTTTACCCTTTTGGCTTTAACTTTTCATGTAACGCCATCTATAAATCCACACAAACTCGGTACGTTAATAAGTATGTTTATCTGACAGTTACATTGTTTGTAAAGTCTGTTCGTAGACTTATAATGCGACTAAATAAAATTGGTAATTGGAAGTATAAAATGAATATTACGTATAAATTGCAACTAATATATTCTAAAACTCAACATGAACCAAACATTGGTTGTGTATATCTGTAATAACATATACATTGTGATTAATAAATAACTACTTGAAATTTTAAATATAATTTATCTATCTCAAACCCGTTGTATTTCGAATAGCTTGACGTCGGTGTCGTACCAAATCGGCGGATCCACGTTTCTGTAAGTAAAAAAAAAAAAATACATAAAAATGTTTATATTTAATTATAGCTGCTCCGCGCGGTTTCACCCCCGTGGCTCCACTCCTGTTGGTCGTAGCGTGATGATATATAGCCTATAACCTTCCTCGATAAATGGGCTATCTAACACCGAAAGAATTTTTCAAATCGGACCAGTAGTTCCTGAGATTAGCGCGTTCAAACAAACAAACTCTTCAGCTTTATAATATTAAGTATAGATTATTGTTGTGAGTGATTTCCCCCGTATTCGCGCACTTGTCTGTGTGTATGCGTGCGTGCGCTTTTAAGTGTACGTATTGCGCTTGTGTATGTGTATTCGTGAGTAAAAGCGTGTTTATGTATGCGTGTGCGAACAGTTTGCGTGTGTGGGTGTGTGTGTGTCTATGATACACATACGTGTGTATCCATGTACATACATACCGTATATAAATAACGCCCCACATATAAGTGCGGAACCACGCAGCTGTACCGGCATTCGGCTGGTACTTGCGGATGAGGATCGGATGCGGTACGGGCAGCAGGCCGACCAGCGTCCCATGCTGTAGGAAACGAAGGATCTCGGACTCGTCGGTCAGGCCCCTGGAATGTGGAAACGTGTATTAAAATATGATGTCCTTATAAATTCACTCTGAAAATGGCCACTGTAGCCATTAGAGAGAACACAAACAAGTTGAACAACTACACACTTTTTAAGCAATCACTCCAATCATCAATCCAAGCCTATGGAAATCTGCAGAACTAACTCTGCAAAGGTTCATGGGTAAGGGATTAGAAAGTATTGACAATGGGAACAAAGGAATTTTCTGGGAAAGGTAAGGAAAGGGAAATGGGCTTAAAAAGTGACGATTGGCACTTGGATCCACTCACTTATCAATGCAGATCTTCACCTGCGGCACGAGCACCTGCAGCAGCCGCATGATGGCCAACATCAGCTCACTCCACTTTTGTATTTGCCTCTAGGTCCTCTCTTATCAAAACAACTATATACCAGTAAGGCTTTTTGCCACCTTTACCCCTGGATCCACTCACTTATCAATGCAGATCTTCTCGACCTGCGGCACGAGCACCTGCAGCAGGCGCATGATGGTCTGCAGCGGCAGTCTGCCGCGCCAGCTCGCCACCCACTCGCTGCTGGCCTTCCAGCCTTCTGGTTTTTCTTCGTCCTTCTCGCTTACGCGGAGGCTGTCCCTCTGTAGAACATTAATTAAAAAAATTGGTAATAATTTATGATCCCAGTTCCACTGCGAGTTTCTTTGCGACTGACAAAAGCAAGTTCTATTGCAACTTTAAATAATTACAAGTTCCATTGCGTCTTATATTCGTAAATTCAAATGCGAGACGCTTGCGAATGTTCAGTAAAGTTCCTTTGCGAGGTAGAACCGCAAGCTCCAATGTAATAATTTTCCTAACGTATGCATACGTCATGACGTGCAATTTTGAATTTTTATTAAAAGGCAACAACTGGCAATTATTTTTCCAATAAACAATTTCGAAAGAAAATCCATTTTAAAATAATCTACGAAAAATTATGAGATGCTAAATCTCAATTGCTAAAAATTCATATCCGAGACTTAGTAATTTCGTATCTCTTTTATAAGAGATTAAGACATAATATTAATGTACTTATGTGAATATTGTAATTGAGACATTATTTAAATAACTCACATGCGCCACGCTCCTCTCCTCCCGCACGGCCTCCCCCTCCCCCTCACCCAGCCCGCCCTCCTCCCCGTCCCCCGCGCGGCGCGGCAGCAGCTGCTCGCGCGCGGGCGGGTGGGCTGATTCGCGCTCCGTCATTGTCGCGATCGCTGTACGTTATGGATAAAATATGACGTACCCCATAGATACGTAAAAGAAACGATATAATAACTTTATCGATCTATCTATGGTAGATAGACCATAGATACGTAAAGAAAACTTTATAAAATAAACGCTTTACCATCTTTTTTCTTCATTCATTCATTCATTCATTTCTACCATAGATATGTGGAGGAAGTCATAGATACTTAAAAATAACCATAGACTTATGATAGACTATACATATGTAATGAAATTTCCTTTCCATAATTATAGACACGTAGAGAATACCGAGAATTTAACCATAGATTTGAAATTGAAATGAAATTTCATACCTATAAGCAAGATACATATGCCTAAAAAGTTCGTTGAAAACATTTTCTAAAAATAACGTATCTGTTAAATTAGCGTAACTATTAATAAAATTTTCCATATTACCAGAATATAAGAATAAGACATTTCGGAAAATAAATGAGACCACTAAAAGAATATCTATACAATATAACTTTTAGTATGATTTCTCACCAGGCGTGTCAGGTAATGTGAGATTGAGTGTGCCGGGTTCTGCAGGTTGTGCCGGTCTCGAACCTTCCATCGCCGCTTCCACAACTGACTCTGCACTACGAGACCTGGATAAAAAAAGGAATTGAAAAAATCGCTAAGCTAAACGATAGAGAAGTTTTAGCACTGCAAAATATTTACAATGTGAGTATGGATTCATTAAAAAGTCATCATTATTTTGTTTAGTTACTGAAAAGTACCCTCCAAACTCGACAGCAAAAACGCAGCGAAAAGAAAGAATCGGGGGAATAAAGAAATGAACTGGGTAAGGTAAGGAAAATGTTTTTTTTTACGATAATTGAACACTATCTCGCAGGTACGAAAAGATGGCAAATGGATATTGCCAGGAGACACTTTTGTATCAGAATTCATAACATAGGAAGACAATTTTTATTAAACTTCGGCAACACGCTCATGGGACATCGCGACACATGCTCATGGGACAGCTTCACCAGCTTGTGATAGACGTCCACGCTCGCTACTGTAGTTTTTGTAAGTAGAAAAATTCAAACATTACATTATCACGAAAATGCATTTTTGCCCTTGTTTCTTGCCTTAAAAAAGTGCACATTGTCATATGTACCAAACGTCACTAAAGTGCTCTTTGCTTCCTGCCCTGTCTCAAAGACTCCTGCCATTTCCTACCTGCCCTTTGCCCAAAAAGACCGCCTCCTTGGTACAGTGGTTGACGCGTGAGCGTAGCACCGAGGGGTCCTGGGTTCGATTCCCGGTGGAGACGAAAAAAAAAAATGTCTCGGTCTGGTAGGACACAGAAGGCTGATCACCTACTTGTCCCTAAAGAAAATCGATCAGTGAAACAGATGTATGCATAATGCATCTGCCCCTTACCCCACTACGGGGACACGGGACTTCACTTTTAAGCTATTGCATAGCTTCTATCGCGGGCCTTGAGCGCGGGGACCGAATCCAGAAATTCCGTAACGAAAAAACCTCACGCTCCCCACTCCGACGGGCACGGAGGTGTGGCTTGAAGGCAAGCTATGCAATAGCTTTACCGCGGCAGTCCCCGAGTGCCACACGTCTTTTTTTTTTGCCCGCAAAGGCACCAATCTGCCCCTGCCCTGCCCCTCACCTGGGCAGCGCGGTGTGGTCCCTTGCGCGCGAGGCGGCGGCGAGCGAGCGCGCGATGGACGCGTGCTCGTGCGGCAAGTTCGCCAGGTTGTGGAACACCCCCCGCTTGCGTATTATCGTGTACACTAGGTTCGAGTTGCCTGCGAAATAGAGCAATATTTCAAAATTATCGTCATAAAAAACGCAAATTTTTAAACTGCATGTAAATACAAAAATGTTGATACTACCCTCAAATTAACACTTTTTTTTTAAATAGGTACGTAAATTTAGAAAGATTCCAACTTATAACAAACGAAATAAAAAAAAAAAAAATATTCATTAACCAATTACCGCATTATGTTACGCAAATGACCCTTTAATTGTTTATGTTTCCGTATAACACTTAAAAATTTTATAAAAGAAAAACAATCCTTAAAAAATTTAACAGATTTCATATCAAAATAATTGAATGTGTCAATTTGCACATAACAGCAACAGATTTTATGACCAAGTTCCTCTCAAGCGGTAATTAGTAAAATGCATCAAAGTATAGTATTATGAAGCCTCGTGAACGTCAGCTGGAGCTCGGTTGGGGGGGAAGAGCGGTTGTAGCCTCCCACGCACGTAGGAAAAAAAAATACATTCATTCATTTCCTCTCAGCTAAAAATTTGTCAAATTGTAGCCAACTAATTTGGTTAATTATTTCCTCTCAAGAGTGAGAGGAAATAATTAACCAAATTTGCACCTGGCTCCCGGACCAACCAGCACATCACGACTCACCATCAAACTGGTACTGTATCATGTTGTTGAACATCTCGAGCAGAAAGAACACCAGGTGATGGTTCTGTGGCTGCGAGAACAGGAACCAGGGGGTGCTGAAGGCTTCCAGGAGGTGGAGGAGCTTGGTTGACGCCACCATGGATAGCGTCTTGAGGTATGGGGACACTGAAATTGTCATGTTTAATATGATTTTTTTGGTGTTTCTTGGTGGACGCCACCATGGATAGCGTCTTGAGGTATGGGGACACTGAAATTTACATTTTTTATAAGATTTTTTTGGTGTTTCGTGCAGAGCCATCTAGTTATAAGAAAGTTTAATATTATGGAAACGGTGATTACGGAAATTACTATGAAAAAAAGTTGAATTAGACAGTAAGAATAACTCAAAGATTGTGTTTATAAATTTTTTATGATTATGTAATTTGTATTTTAAAAGTTCAAACAGTCAAAAAGTGGCGATTTTTATACAATTTATGACATTTCTCATCTTCACATTATTTCCTCATATTAAAGAAGAACTTCTCTTAACCAAGAAAAAGCCCAACAAAAACAGCAAAAACACAAAATTTACTATAAAAACCGAACTACCCTCCAAACCCAAAAAAATCTTACCATTAACCAAAATAGTCAGCAAGCAGTCGAACAGCGGCTGCAGTCTTTGGTGTCCAGTGGTGACGATCTTATGGAACACCACCACCAATAAATCAGCATGGGTTCCCGTAAACACCGGTATGTCCATAGGCACAGTGGCGGTATACGGCTTGTTCAAACGGACCCCAAAGTTCCGTTCCCCGGATAGCAAGAGGAGGATAAATACCCCAATGTGCATGAGGCCTACGCGAGCTATAGGAAATTTAAAATATTTTATGGTTGTAGCTAAATGCCGTTTTATGTTCTGTTCTCTTTGTGTACTTAAAAAAACAGTAAACAATAGTTATTCTTTATTATAACAATGAAATTATTATAAGCGTGTTAAAAACGCCGTAGATATTGCAATTGTTTTGACTTTTCAATTTCCACGGCATTTTACTTTAAATTGAAAATTACAATTACAATTAGAAATCATAATAAAAATGCATAGGGGGTTCCACAAGGTTGAGTTTTTGGTCCTTTGCTATTCATTATTTATATGTTTGACTTTATGTGAAAAAAAAAGATTTCGAATAGTTAAAATTACAAATTACTATCTACAACGTGAATCTTAAGTTAATATTTAAAGTCAACAATTATAAACGAGGACTACTTACATTGATCTGCTCTTGAATCGTTAAGATGATAGAGTATAGGCACAAGCACTTCTAACACGTCGCTACTCTTCAAAACGTAGTACATGAATTTCTGTAAATTGAAGGTCATTTAGGAATATACTTATGAACATACTTTTGAACGTCCATTATCAATCCAGAAACATATCATGTTGCCAGCAACTTATTGACAGCAACTCCATAACATGTTGATTCAATTTTTTTGCTTAACAATTAATGTTTACCGCATGGTAAACATTAATTGTTAAGCATTATGCGATCCTTATAGTTTAAGTTGAGAAAAATTGAAGTTCCATCAGTGAAAAAGTTAAATCTTTATTTTTCTTTTATTGAACATTTACTAATTGGAAACAGTTTTTGTAGAAGAAAATAAATCGAAATTTAATTGAGAAAAGTCAACTTTTTCTTTTTATTTTATCTTTTTATTGCGAATTTAGGCATTTTCTCTCACCTTATTATAGTCGCACATCTTCCAGAACAGCACGAGCAGTTCTTGGTGCAAGGCGACCTTCTTACTCGAGTTGGGTAAGTAAGTCTGCTGCAGAGGATTGTTCAGTAATCTGGTGACACCGCGGAGCACCAGACCGAAGTCCTCGTCCCGGTGGATCCGGGATAAATAGTTGATGAATAAGTTGTCCGGGAGACTCTGTGGAAAATTAGTTTTTTTTGTTTTCTGATTTTGCGGTGGGGGTAAATAAAATATGTCAAAGTCGCTTTTGTAAGGCAACTACGTGTAAAAGTATTTAGTCATAAATACTGAGAGACGAGTAAACTATTTTTGAATGTTATGAACATGTTATGTCTTTGTTCATATGTTTAGATCTTTAAAATTACACAACAGATTTTGATGGGGTTTTTTTAAATAGACAGATTGATTCAAGAGGAAGGTTTTTGTATATAATTTAATAGGTTTAGCCAAAAACGCGTTATTTCATAAATCCTGTCATCTGTTTCTTTTATTTATTTTACTTTATATACAATAGTTTTAGTTTTAATTATTGAACTTCATTATTTATTCACATATTACTTACCTCATCTGAATCTTCATTGACTACATTGCTTGTATCGTGATCTAATGTGACGATTAAAACTTGTAATGCTACCTGAAAATAATATAACAACAAATTAGTCTCTTGAATACCATAAAAAAACATTGATAGTAAATACAAAATAGTTATGCATATTGTGTTATCCCATACATTTACTCTATTAAAAAAAGGTTTTAAACACGTGATATAGTGGCGTGAATAGTCATTTTATTTTGCAATCATTCAAACGTTCGTGAATAGCGGCTTTATTCCCAACTAACCTCAACCAATGGTTCTAAAGTATCAGCAAACAACAAGTGATTGTAAGGCACGCCCAAACCGACAGGATCGTACGAACATACTGTGTTCAGTAGGGATGTGAATAGCGGTAATGCGTGCCGGTTCTCTGAACTTGTTAGATATCTGTAAAAAAAATTGTTTTGTTTGTTTATGAATTTTTGAAGTTAAACTTCTTTTGGGGCGATGAGAGTAAAATTTCCAGGTCGCGTCATAACATGGATTAATGCGACGATTATAGTATCTTGCCAAAGAAGTTTCACTTCTGACACTTCAGACTCTTTTTATGGGTATTTTGTTTCTTTCTTCGTTTTGAAATGTGGTGTTAGTTTATGAAAGATTTTTATTTTTATTGGTGTTTAACTGTCACTATTTTCTCTCTACTAGGAAAGTGAAAGAAAGTATCTGCAATAATAATAATACCTAGGTACTTCTAAATTATTTACTATTAATGATTTTAGTATATTTTTTTGTTTAGTTCTACAAACCGACTTTGATAGATTTTTCAAAGCAAGCTATACTCTGTCCATTATATTATTTGCTTTTTGACAGCTTCACGCCTATGAAGGATTGTATTGTCTATGTTAAAATGTCATACAAATAATTATTGTACTTCATGGACAGGCCCCACCCACTTAGTGATTTCTACACAGAATTATTCAATGATGTGTCGATAGATTATAATAATCGATAGAAATACTCTGTAATATGTATCCGATACAGAAAAACTCTTCTATTATGTAATATAATTTAAACATAAAGACAACCAAATTGTAAGATAGAAACCAATAAATGATAAAATATTAGTTTCGTTTAGTTTTAACATAAAATGCATAGATATGTGGTCTTATTATTACATATCTTATTAGTATGTTTACGTTGTAATTATTATTTACGTACCTGATTCGATTTATGATAATATTTTGAATTTATAATTGAAATGGTATCACAATCGATAATCTTTTGTACATCACTTCTGGTATCACCCGTCGAGCTGTCAAAAAGCAATTCTTATAGTGGACAGAGTATAACAATAAATAATTTATTATTAACTTTTCATTTTTTTTAACAGTCTTGCCACACGAAAAATTGACAAACTCGCATTCGAACTTACATTCATTTTGAAAACATAACAAATATTTATAAACTCTCTAAACACTCACGCAATCCACTTATTATGATGCGTCGCGGCTTGCTGCGGAGGCCTATACACAGTTTCACTGCAGCACGTAAGCAATAGCCTCAACAGTTCAGTCCTAGCTGCTTCATGCTGGGCGGAGCTCGCGGGGCTCCGCGCGAAACCGACTCCGCCCGCCCAGATGTATTCGCAACTGTCGAGGGAGGATAGTTCTTCGGCACGCTCCTGGGTGGGTAATAAAATTATTTACTTTTTTTAGTACAGTAGTTCTTTTTTTTATTTTAATGAAGTCTGTAATATAAAAAGAATAGAAAAAATTTGTTCATGAGACTGAATTCGAACCCGCGTCTTTCCGCAATACCGGGGCGGCGCGAACGCAGCTAACCTCTGCCACACGTGATCCCGCCAGATTAATCAAATTTATTCTACTCTTTCTGTTTTCTGTATCTCAGGGACACTCTGTATTAAAACATTTCCTACTAATATTATAAATGCGAAAGTTTGTGAGGATGTGTATGCAGTGGCGTGCCTAGAGTGTAAGGACTGGGCAAGCCCGAATTTGTCGAAATGTTTGCTGAGTACCTTTTTCTCAAATTATACTGTGTAGTGTGTAGTGTGTACCTATGTTCGTTATAAAACTTATAAAAGAAATGTGAACATACCGAATCAAATCTTCTAAATCTTCCTTCCTTCTTTCTTCTTATCTACAAGTCTCTTATAGTCTCGCTCGAAGATTTTTTCAAAGTAAGTTTTGATGCCTTTTTACGGCTTGAGTTAAATTATTTAAATCGTCATAGCCAGTTGTGTTCCAAACGTTCTTTTCGTTTGAAAAAAATATGCAAGGCCAACAATAAAACTTATTAGAATGAGAGCAACCAGCAATCCAATGGGTTTTATAAACGGATCTATTAAAATTTCGTTTATGTGACTTACTAGTTTGGGTAATGCACAAATTGGGAGTTGGTTTTGGTAAAGAAATTAATTGTTGTTTATGAGCAAAGTTTAACGATTTTACCTTTCCCCCGCTGAGTAAAACATCCACACAACGCAAACCATCACAATTTACAACACAATCTGCTGTCGCGACACTC
>CAJQZM010037918.1:0-12181 GCA_907164665.1 Colias nastes | reverse complement strand
TGCCGTATCACTGCTATTCGATCGAAGCAGCGAAGCTCCGCCATTTTCTTGACTTTGTGGTCTATACTCTATACTCTATGCAGTATGCTTTGTGGCGTAGACAGAGAAACCAATAGACAAATTGATATCTTATGTCGCATTCACACAAGAAAAAGAGCAACTTATGCCGGTGTTGTGTAAAGAAATGAGAGAGAACGATAAAATTTTTTGTTTCACGCAGCGTGCCGCTTTTTTCAAGAATAGCAACCTACTTTGATAAACAAAGTTTGACAGCTAGCTATCGCCTTCCATAAAAATATAGTTTTTACATGTTCTAAGTTACGTAATTCATGGTATGTTTGGTTTTGAATGATTTAAACTTACTGTTAATACCTTATAAAATAATACCATGGTGCGGTGTAGCGTTAAAGGGTGTAAAAGTGATAGTGGAACGAAAATGCCTGGATTGTCTTTTCACTCGTAAGTATACAACTCTTTATCAGTTTATAGGCCTTCATGATATTTCAGCGTGTTAATATATTGTGTATCACGTGCTGTTGACTTGAATACATTGTTTAAAAACAACAAAAATAACAATTATAAATTTTAACCTAAAAAATTTTGTGTTGCCAACTTTTCTACAAATTGTTACCCACTATTATGGGAAATAATAATATAGGATAAAATTTAGAATATGGACCGTCGAGTTGGATATCGGCGATTTTATAGTGATAAGATAAGACTCTGAGAAGTAATTTTACGAAGTTTCAACTTGCGCAGCCGCGTATTTTTTTTATAATAAAATAAACAAATTTGTTTAATTTTGTACTAATTTTCGTAATTTTGACGTTGACAGATGCTTGTCACTAGCAAAGGATTCACTCATACAGCTTTAGTGATATTTTTATCACAATAATACTTTATTAAATACATAAATAGATAGTTATTTTAGTATTATTGTATATAACAGAAATTAAAATATGTTAAATTGGTTAATAATATTTAAAATTCATTAAAATAATTGTGTTTTATTATATTTCCTCTAAAATATAAACATATTGGATAATAACAACGCACAAAGTTAAAGAAAGTATTTTAGTAAAGATAAAGACATTACACAAAACACTAGTTTACATATAGCCACATCAGCAATGTAGCTGCTCGGCTATTAATTAATAATTCAGTTCAATTACATTTAATTATAATTCAATTTAAGTTAGTAAATGTAAGTAGTCAATTTAATTCTAATAATAATAATACAATTATGGGTAATGTAACACACATAAATCCATTACACAAAAGATGAGTAGTCACATAACCAAATCTGTTAACCCCGACTCCACGTGGTCCTTTCGCTCTTACCCCTAGAGTGTATATAAAAATCCGGAAGCGCGGAGGGAGAGCAGCCCTCGCCCGCTGTAGCTAAGCGCAGGCACCGTACGAGCTGAAGCGGCTGAGGCTGGTCGCCGAAGGCGACCAAACAGCCGAAGCTGCGTAGGCGAGCTAGGTGCCTGTACTTAGCTACGCAAGGGTGATAGGGCTGCACTTCCCGCAGCGCTGGAGCAGAAGCAGAAGCAATATAGTGCAACAATTTGGTTATGGAGGGAGTTTGGGAGTGGAGGGAAGGGAAAGTTTTATCCTCCCCTCCATTATTTGTCACTTTAGGCCCAATTATAACCTCAAACTTTGACCTTGAATATCTCAGGAACTACTGGTCTGCGCGGGGGGGGAGTGGTACCGAGGAGTTCCCCCCGACCCCCCCTCCCTTCCCCCACCCCTCCCCGCCCCCCCATCGACGGTCCATATTCTAAATTTTTACCCGGATAATTTACGACAAATTTGGATTGTAGCTACAGGATGAACAGATTGGAAACCAAAACCGAAGGTTAGAAAGTATTACGGCAATCACCACCACCGCGACGCTGCCCCGCCGAAGACAATGGACACTCTTGGTTCCAACATTGAACCGGAGGGACGTAGTTAAAGAGATAATTTAAATGTATTTTTTTTATTACAATAAATTATTATTAAGTAAATTTCGTTTTTTTTTGCGCCTTCGCGGGTCTGTCAATATAATTAACGTGTGTATCTGTTAATATAGGTAAACCAGAATCTGATGGCAATTAGGGAAATCAAAATTTTGAGTGTGCAACCCTAGGGAAAATGGACTGAACGATCTTGATACTGTTTATTTTTTATTTTGTCCTCAATATAATTAGTCACATTACTTATGTGGACAATACTGTACTTAATAATGAGATATCCACTTAATATTATGTAGGTTTTTTTCGAAGATTTTGTACTTACATGTATAATATACATATTACTTTTAAACAGGTAATACATACTATTATTTACACATACCTATATTTGTATATTCATTATCATTATGCCATATGAAAATATCGATGTAATGATAATGTACATCAAAACTAGACTGCTTATAATTTTTTATAAAATAAAATAAAAATAAAATAAAATAAAACTATGTTTATTTTCGTAAGTATTAACAGATACACACATTATAAAATTGACTTGGACAGCTTGGACTTGACGAATAGCCGTATTGGAAACTCCTGTAATAAGTTTTCATAAAATTATATTCTAATCAACAAACAATATTATAGTTACCTACATTTAATATTTTTTAATTTAAAGTATCAAAACGGGTAAGTCCAATTTACCAATAAAATCTTCAAAATTGAAAATTGTGATGTGTTTGACCCTTCTTCATCGAATATTTTTCTTTACACATTATAAACAACACCTCTTGCTTGTGATCGCAGCGGCTTTTTCGACATTTTCGAAGATTTTTTAGACAAAATCCTAAAAATTATTCATCAACTGCAAAGAAGACAAATAATTTGACAACCAATTTGATAGTTGTCAAATAAGTTGCCACATGAAAATCTTTTATTTCTTAAATATAAATATGCCATCAGATTCTGGTAGACCTATACTTTCGAAAATAAACATTCTTTTATTTTTTTTATTTTATTTTATAAAAAATAATAAACAATCGAGTTTTCATCTACATTATCATTACATACACATTTTCATATGGGATTATGATAATGATATATATTCATATTATATAATATATGTATAGGTATGTGTATATACATAATATGTATTACCCATCTAAAAGTAATATGTTTATTATATACTAGCTGCGCTCCGCGGTTTCACCCGCGTGGCTCCACTCCTTTTGGTCTAAGTGTTATGGTACAATATAGCCTACTATAGCCTTCCTCGATCAATGGGCTATCTAACACTGAAAGAATTTTTCAAATCGGAATCAAAGTAGTTCCTGCGAATATCCCTTCCCTCCTCACCTTCACCCCGTCCCGCACTACGCCTCCTCATTGTATTAAACACTATACCTACTATTTTCTGTAAATTGACACTTTTAAAAATTCGTTATATCCTTTGAATGGAATATCGCGGACTTTCTTGTAGATATTGGTCCATTCTATAATACCGTAGAATATTTATTTGTTCTATTTTCAAAAGATTCCGCAGCGCACGCGATGACAGAATTTTTATTAAGGATACATTATTGCATTTTTGGTAAGGATCTCTAATTTTTTTGAAAATGCAATATAGCCTATGTTGCTCAGTGAAGATGCAGCTTTCTAATGGTGAAAGAATTTTTGAAATCGGTCCAGTAGTTTATGCGTGAAAACCATACATACATACATAATTACAAACATTTCCTCTTTATAATATTAGTATAAACATGTAAGTATGTAATGTGGATATCTCATTATTATCCACTTATGTTATGTGAATAATGATATTGAGAGATTTGTATCTTACAAATTGCGGGGTAAATTTTCCCTCACACGGTAACCCTAAATATTGTGACGTATTCTTTTTTATCTCTTTCTGCGACACGCATTGCCAGTGTCTATTGGATTCTCTGTCTACGCTTTGTGGGCAGACGCAGTACGCACGGCAGACGCGAACGGCGATCGGCAAAACCGCAGAAACCTAAATGTTGCCATGTGCATTATGTAGGTACCAAATAGGTGTCATGTAAACATTATTATAAGCGAATATTGAAGTGAAAACTTCTTTAGCGGCGTTGAGCACTTTTTCTGTAATGGGTATAAAATCTTAAACTCGCGTCAGGACACGTGACCTGATCGAAAAAGCGTAAGACGGATACCATTCCAAAATATCAAACATGCTCAACGTTAATAATCAAGTTTTCACTTCTGCCGGCACTCCCGGAGTGCAACCCGTCTTTTTTTTTTTATTTAACTTCATTTTTACCCCGTGTTTTAACCGTAATAATCACGTATTTGTTTGTATCGAAAATTTAGTATAGTACTAGGCAAGAAAGTGGTATAAAACAGTGTGTCCATTTTATTCTCAGGTAATTTATAAATCCTCAGGTTTTTGCAGGTTTTAATAAATAATTTATTAGGTTTTAGACAAAGCGGGCGAAGCCGCAGGCGGTAAGCTAGTTTAACTATAAAATAAAAACAAAGTAAAAGCAATAACAATGTGTTTAATTACAAGAAATTTTTAAAATGACCCACCTGTTGCTCAATGCAAATTGCAAGTGCGACATCACCGGAAAAAGTTGTATTTTGAACGTCTGAACGCCCTTTTATTATTTTTAATGGTTTCTTCTGCTACTCTCAATTTCTGGATTAATTCGTCCAAATTCTTGGGACACCTGTACATTACTTAAATTTTGATGTCTGTGCACCAGTCATACCTACATATTCTGTGCTACATAATCTAATTTAAAATCACAGTTTAAAATTAACAATTAGTATAGAGTGAACTCGCCGAAGGTGTGTAGTATATTATTTGATAGTGAATATGTAAATAAACACAGTAATTAAATATGTATTGAGTATTTAGCATAATATTATTTAATACTCGGATACCTCATTATCGACTTCCGGCCAGTGCTAAACTTTTAGCACTGGCTAAAAATGGTTTTATTTCTTTGAAAATAGTTTAATATTTTACATACTTTATAAGAAGGGTAGTTCGAACATTGAGCTTTTATTACTACGTATAGAGAAGACACCACGTTCAAAATCTGTGTGACAAACGCGACGGCGCGGGGCGGCTAGTGAGTCATAGATTAAGCGATGTCATCGACTCACCGCTTTATAGGCGAAACTTTGTAAATATTCTCAATTCTGTCTATTACTTATCAATTAAAAACAATCAATGTAACAAAAAAATATTATTAATCTAATAAAGAAATTATTAATAAACTTATCAATTAAAAACTTTTCAATTAAAACCAATCAATGTAACAAAATAAAACTGATACGTAGGTAATTGATTTTCATCGTTCATGATATAACCTTTTTTCAAATAATATCCACAGTACAATCTTTTCTAAATGTATTATTATTTTACACAATAAAAAATTACGTCATGTAATATGACTAAAAACACCTTTCATACACTTGTTCATACCCAATGCCATTTCTTAAATTTTTAGTCTATGACAAATGACGCAAAATGGCGCGCGCCAAAAATTTTGCTCGAACCCTTTGCCATATTACTTGAATTATTAGTGCATTATCGTAACACACTCGAGGGCATAATATTTGATGAGTTTCATGTTTTTTTGCTTTATTACCTTACAAACAAGACATGAACGTGACCATCGCGCTAAAGTGGTACTAAAGCGACTGAGTGCAGTGTGGCCGGTTGACCTCTGTTGAGCGGAACATAAGTGATGTAAGCGGTGTCTTCTCCATACGTAGTAATAGTATCTCAATGGGTCCGAAGAAAATTTTGATGCAAACTCTACCATTTCTACCTTTTCTACCATCACGATGATTGTCATTTGTCAAACTGTCACTAGATTTGACAATTTGATCACGTCAAAAATATAACAAGAATTGCATTGAAGATCCATGCATTTTAGTTGATTGATAATATACAATTTACATGCAAGTAATAGATAAATATGGACACAAATTCATTATGTCGATGTTGCCTTGCTCGTCCACCGGACAAAGATATAAAGACTACTTATACATGTTTGGGAAAAGATGAAATTTACGCCGATATGTTAAAGGAGTGCTTCGAAATTCATGTAATTATTCTTTTGTTTTTATTATTAAGCTTTTGTATAGCTTCTATCGCGGGCCTTGAGCGCGGGGACCGAGAATCGAGAAATTCCGTAACGAAAAAACCTCACGCTCCCCACTGACGGACACGGAGATGTGGCTTGAAGGCATGCTATGCAATAACTTTACCGCGGCGCGGCAGTCCCCGAGTGCCACACGTCTTTTTTTACTAACTAGCATTCTGCAGCTTCATCTGCTTTGTCTAAATTAACAAATTATATCCTAAACCTTCAGAACCACTCTGTATTAAAAAAATCGCATCTAAGTTGCGTAGTTTTAAGCATACATAGACAGACAGCGACAGCAACTTAAAACTACCTATCTAGTGATTTCCACCTTGTATGTATTCTGTGTAGGCTTGCATATATGTATTTAGCTGTAGTTGCATTTATTTCTTACCATGTAATGGCCTAATAATGGTTTTATTTCTTTGAAAAAAATTTAATATTATATTTTTAATGAACCAACAAATTTATTTTCTATAATGCTGATAAGTAATGTCTTTGAATGCTTATATAAAAAAAAAAAATTATAAGAGCATGTACAGACCTAATTCTAATAAGGAATAGGTATATTTTTAAATTAGCATAAACTATTATATCTGTATTTTGCTAAACTTTATTATTTAATTAACCGGGCCCCGCGGTATCACCCGCAGTGCTCCGCTCCTGTTGGTCTTAGCAAGATGATATATAGCCTATAGCCTTCCTCGTTAAATGGGCTATCTAACACCGAAAGAATTTTTCAAATCGGACCAGTAGTTCCTGAGATTAGCGCATTCAAACAAACAAACAAATTCTTCAGCTTTATAATATTAGTACTTATAAATTTTCAAAACATTTTCAAAACATTGAAAGTTTTGAAAATTTATACTTCTCAAATTCCTCAAATGATATCTTTCCATTAGGAATTTCCACAAATTTCCACTAAGAAAAAACAAATCAAATCAAATTTTCCTCAAATCAAATCAAATTTCCACTAATCAAATCAAATCGAATTCACAGATAACAGTGGAACAAATGGAAGCCGACAACGGTATATGCGAGGTTTGCATCGCGCGTCTCCGCGACGCGTTCGACTTCAAGCACCAAGTGTTGAGGTGTCAGAAGGACTTGATGAATATGGGTGATAGTGTTAAAGGTTAGTTTTTAACCAAATTCAAGAAGGGAGGTTTTTTTTATAAAAATAATGTGTTGTAACAAGTAAAATATAGACCCATTAGCTTGCTGCCAATTATTGGAAAACTGTTCGAGAGAATACTACTCAGCAGAATTAAGGAACACCTAATCACTGTACTGCCCGACCATCAGTTTGGATTTCGTGAAAACCACGGAACAATAGAGCAAGTTCACCGAATCGTAGACATAATAAGTAAATGTCTTGAAAACAAATTGTATTGCTCTGCTGTCTTTTTGGATATAAGTCAAGCATTTGACAAGGTGTGGCATGAAGGCCTTCTATATAAATTGAAAGAGAAGCTCCCTCACTGCTTTTATTTAACTCTCAAATCTTACCTCACCAAAACAAGCTATCAGGTGAAATGCAACGAAGATCTCTCCGAACTCTACGAGATAAAATCTGGTGTCCCACAGGGCAGTATCCTAGGACCGATACTGTACCTTATTTATACAGCTGACATCCCCGCGAACAGCAAAACAATGATTGCGACTTATGCCGATGACACTGCAGTGATATCCATCCATAAGGATCCAGGAACTGCATCTCTCATGATACAAGAGCACTTCACTGAAATTGAGACATGGCTAAAACTATGGAGGATAAAAGCAAATGAGAGTAAGTCCACGCATGTGACATTTACGCTCAGAAAGGAAACGTGCCCGCCGGTAACCTTAAACAACAAAGAAATACCCCAAGAAGATAGTGCTAGATATTTGGGTATGCACTTAGACAGAAGACTGACATGACAAAAACATATATGGACAAAGAGAAAACAACTTGATAGAAAACTGCGTAGCCTAAATTAGCTGATAGGTCACCACTCAAAATTGAAAGACAATAGTAAAATTCTAATTTACAAGACAATCTTAAAGCCAATCTGGACCTATGGCATACAGCTTTGGGGCTCTGCCAGCAATAGCAACATTGAAATCCTAGAGAGATTCCAGACTAAGGCTCTCAGAACAATACTTGTATCCCCAAATGTATTGCAAATAAATACATGTATCTCGGTATAGCCACAGATCGAAAACAAATTGTCGAAAGCAGCCAGAAATATCAGGAAAGGCTAACAGTACATACTAACGACCTTGCTCAAGCATTAAGTGGAGAGGGAGGCCAACAATACATCAGGCTAAAAAGACAGGACATTACAAACCTTGCTAAAAGATTCTAAACTAAATAAAATTAAACAAATATAACACTGGACTACAAGGGTGGAGTCGTTGGACGAGCCCCTTGAAACAATATCATGTTCCCGGACGGAGTTCCAAACAATATAAAGGCCAATTGTTACCTAACAGATTGCCTGGTCGCAGTAATATTAAAAAAAAATAAGTAAAATGGTGTAGATAAACACATGAGGTTAACAACATGAGATTCGATCTTCAAAAGCGGCGCACACAAAATTTAATGTCTACGTGAGATGGCATGATTCAATTCCTGCGGGCTAAAAAGAGACAACTGCAGTCAATTCTGGCTAATCAGCCACAATTCACCATGGCGGTGAACAACTTTTTCTCAATAGATGGCGCGCGGTGTGTCCCTTAGACTCATAAAACTGAAAGAATAGAATAAATTCGATCGCTCTGGCGGGTCACGAGTCGCCGAGTTGGTCAGACATCCGCCCCGGATTGGCGTGAAAGGATGCGGGTTCGAGTCCCGCCTCGTGATCGATTTTTTTCATATTCTTTATAAATTTATAACTTTTACTAAATTTTTATTCACACACCATATTAATGTGGAAATTTATCTTTTTTCAGCCGAAAAAATGTCAGTTATCAAAGAAGAAGTTATGGACGATGATGACTATCTTTTTGGTGAGTATTTTACAAGGTTTTTATTAATTTGCAATTCATACATATATGTGCAGTAATGTAGGTACTTGTGAAATCTTGTAACTAAATATTGAAGCAGTCAATTGCATATTCCCTGCTTTTGTAAAACTGTATATGTGTGCAATAAAGGATATGTAAATAAAAATAAAATATAAATTTTAAAAGCGCGCGTTTAGTTGGCCATATTGAGAAACGATTTCTTATCATTGATCTGCTCAAACCACATCTTTATGTGGCCTATAGACTTTCAACCATTTCATGAAATGCGACCATTTCACGAAATGATCAATCATTTCATGAAATGAGCAAATCTGTGATATGGCCACGACATATACACGATCAGATTCGATGAATATCATGCGTCATTCTAAATCCAACATGACGGCGCGTATCCAAGATGGCGTGCATGCATTCCTATAATCAACCGACTTCAAAAAGGTGTTTTTTTTGTATGTATGTTACTCGATTTCTTCGCCAATTATGAATGGATTTTAATGATTCTTTTTTTGTTTTGTAGGCCATCATTCAGAGGTGGTCCCATATAAAAGTTATCAAAATTGACTCAGTGGTTGACAGTGGACAAAAAAAAAACAAAAATGAATGGTATATATTGTGGCTGAAGTCTTAGTCGGTTTTTTTTTGTCAAAAATTAATTTTATATGGGTATCAAATAAAAAGGCTTGCTAGGAATAACTCGAAGATAACTCGAGTATGTCATTTAAATAAAATCTATTTTTAAAAAGGTTCCTTAATAAATTCATTATATTTTTATTATTACTAGCTTTTCCACGCTCTTTCGATGCTTACATACTCTTTAAACCCCCAACAGGTTAAATCTATATTTGTCACTGGGTTTTCAAATTTTATAAAAATATCTGCTACTTCAAAATATAAGCTTCCTTTTCCATATTTTTTCAGATTTAAACAATGACGATATAATGGCAATAGATTCGACTGCAAGTGGCAAATTAGCTGAAATGCTCGGCCTCGGCGACGTCAGTATAAAGCGTAAAAAGAAACGCAAAAAATCGGAAGAATACGACGGTGAGTGTAAACTCTTAAAATAAATCCTACTAATATTATAAATGCGAAAGTTTGTGAGGATGGATGTTTGTTACTTTTTCACGCAAATACTACTGGACCGATTACAATGAAATTTGGTATGTGGGTAGCTGAAGTCCTAGAATAAGATGGGCTACTGCTTATCCCGGAAATCCCACAGGAACGGGAACAATGCGGGTTTTTTTTAAAACGCGGGCGGAAATCTAGTATTAAGTAAATGAATAATAAATACAAATGTGAAATTGACAATTACAGAGATTAGGGTACAGAAGGTGGTCTACGACTATACCCCTCAACCACTGAACCGATTCGGATGAAATTTGGTACAGAGATGAAAATAACGTTTTGTGTTTAGGATAGTAACTAACTAATGCATACTCTAAGAAACCACTTTTGCAATGTAAAATGTCTGATTTTGCGTCTTTTACTTTCAGATTGCGACGATTTACCTTTGAAATTGCCCTCCGACTTTCGTATCAAGAAGGATAAAGAAGAAAACGGGGCCATAAGCGTCAGCGACAACTCGAAACACATTTACAACGTGAAAAAGATATTAAAATACTCAAATTGTACACCATTCTTCAATAAAACGTTAAGCGGAATAGTTTGCGCATACTGCAAAATCACATGCGCAAATATAAAAGAATTGAAAACCCACAACGAGGAAAACCACAAAAAAATATACTTGGACCACAAGAGACTGGACAAAAGTAACCTAGCCGTCAAAATGGATATCACAGACCTACAATGCACACTGTGCCAAAAGAATATAGAAAATATATCGAATCTAAAGAAGCATCTAATGAACGAACACAGCCAGAAATTCTATCCGGATCTCTACGACTACATTTTTGAATTCAAAATAACTGACGATGAAATACTAAACTGCGCCCTCTGTCACTCAACGTTTGAAACTTTCAAAATGCTGTTACAACACATGAATGGGCATTACCGAAATTATATATGCGAAGTCTGCGATATGGGATTCATAAATCAGCACAGATTGAGAAATCACAAGCGAACACACGAAATTGGCACGTTCAAGTGCTCGTTTTGTGAGAAAGTGTTCAGTACGAGGGTGCGGAAACAGTGTCACGAGAAATACACGCATAACACAAGCGCAAGATATACAACGATATGTCCACACTGCGACAAAACCTTTAATAGTTACTACCAAAGGAATAGGCATATGTTCGACGAGCACAACATAGCAGCGGCTACATACAAATGCAATGTGTGCGACAAATCGTTTATTCTAAAGTCTAAATTGACGTCTCATATCAAAAAAGTGCATTTGATGGAGAGGAATCATATATGTCCGGACTGCGGGCAAGGGTTCTTCATAAAGCAGTCGTTAGACGAACATATGGTTAAGCATAACGGTGAAAGGGTGTTCAATTGTACCGTGTGTCATAAGTCGTACGCAAGGAAGAAAACGTTGAGGGAACATATGAGGATACATAATAATGATAGGCGGTTCAAGTGTGGGGTGTGCGGTTATGCGTTCGTGCAAAAGTGTAGTATGAAAAGCCATATGTTATCGAATCACGGTATGTCGCTGACGGAGTTCGAAAATGTGGCCAAAGACATTATTAGTGCGGGTGTGCAGTGATTTTTATGTTTAGAAAGGTGGTTTTTGAAACGCGGTAGTTAATAAAATTGAAGTGAAACTTCTTAGGCGCGTTGAGAGTAAAATTTCAAGGTCGCGTCATGGCAAAAACGGCATGGAGTAAGATGATGATTTAGATATCATTGAATCTTGCCAAAGATGTTTCACTTCTGACACGTGGGCTTAACAAACTAGCGGTCTTCCCCGGCTACGCCCGTGGTACAGGTTTACCTTTTCTCTCCATAAGAACCATACTTGTAATCAAGGAATATTATAAAAAAAAGAATTAACGAAATCGGGTCAGCCGTTCTCGAGTTTTGTGCTTAGCAAGACATTTGGCGATTCATTTTTATTATTGACTAGCGACCCGCTCCGGCTTCGCACGGGTGCAATGCTGATACTAA
>CAJQZM010037881.1:43241-63188 GCA_907164665.1 Colias nastes | reverse complement strand
AGGCGTTTCCTTACTGTAGGAAATAATATTGTAATACTGTGGTTATAGTTTATGTAAATGCAGAAATCCAAAACCGTTTATCTCATAACGTTAAAACAATTCCGCTTTTATAATTTATAAAAACTTTGTAATTTGTATAACCAAAACATTATCAAAATTGCGTATGAATTCAAATACGCTTAAAATAATTAAAAATAGGTACTCTAAACTTTTTTAATTTCCATTAAATTACGTAAATATGTTCAACAGAATAACAATGCTTAATTCCTAGCTCGAAGCGGCCTAATTATTTGAACAAACAGCGCTCTTTTAACAATAAGTGGATAATTTAATGAGATAAACTGCGCCTTAAGTGCGACAGAGAGGGCTATCTCTTTCGCACGAACAGCTGGGTTGGCAGTTCATTAATGATTTTACGCCAGTTTATATAAGTTACTGAAATTATTATGAGCGTAATCCTATCCTGGTATTATACTTTAAGCTTAATTGTATTGTGGGTATAATTTAAGAGAATTATGTAGATGAAGTTTAAAGATTTCACTGTAGTTCGATGCATAGAACAGAGGGTAGATGGATAATTTCTTATTTTCGTAAATAGTCTAATCTATTAATATAAACATTTAAAAAACTCCGATGTCTCATTCATGTTCCATTTAATATAGATGTAGTTAATTGGTTTAAAAGACAAAGGAAGAGTGAGTGTGGGATTGAAATTAAGCTATTGGTACATGTTGTATAGCTTAATTTCACTTCGAACGCTTCATTACTTACATTAAAAAGTACAATAAAAAACATCAGAACATTTTTCTCCATATTTTTATAGATACAAAAGATGTATTCTAATCCAAATTCTTAATACCTAATGTAAAAAGGATCATATTATTATAGTAAAGGATTAACTAATACATAAAAACAAAATGGCCGCCCGATACGCGTGATATGTCATTGACTGATGTCTATGGCCGTCATTAATTATTATTGTTAACTTTCAACTGTCACGCATCCCTGTTTGAGTTTAATTTAGAATAATATTATGTAATATGCTGAAAATATAATAGATTATTTTATACATACGTATTCATGTTATCACGCATTTTAATTCGAATACTCTTCTTTTCCTTTAAACCCGAGAAAATTATGGTTGTGTTCGTGTTTGATAAAAACTTAAATATTAGATTTTTTTATCCAAATATAGGAATTACCTGCCACTTAATTATATTCCATAATAATGATATGTATTTTAAAATAACAAATGTTTTAATACCAACTCTTTAAGGTTTAAGTGAAAAATTATTCGCAAAAAAATAAGACTGTTGAAAGAAAACCGAGAATAAAGATCCTAATAAAACAGGATTACGTTATGCAGATTATGAGATCTCTAAGTGTTGTTCTGTAAGAAATAAAACAAGTGAACTTTACATAATAATTATATTCCACTGTACATACATAACTAGCTGTGCCCTGCGGTTTTACCCGCATTGTTTCACTCCATTGGTCATAACGTGATGTTATTATAGCCTATAGCCTTCCTCGATAAATCGGATAACTAAAAGTGTAAGAATTTTTCAAAACGTACCCGTGGTTCCTTAGATTAGCACGTTCAAACAAATCGTTCGAATTGTGTGCTACAAAAATATGAAAAAATCAACATAACAATATTACCAATTCAACTAAGTACATTATTATGAAAGTAAATTTTATCATTTGTTCAAAAGATAAATTATAACGTGATTTGCTTACAAACTAGACATTACAATAAAAGAAACGAGAAAATTCAAATTAATATTATTATTTATGTACCAAATGTAAATTTAATTAGCCGTGGCGTAAAACAAATGGCTGCCATTCGCTCCACTTGGGATTAATATATTGTTTTCGCTACGTTTTATTATTATTCCGTTACATGGGTTGTGATGGACATTTCGACATTCACTTTGAATATTGCAAGAGGTAGTTAATGGTTCAGTAGTGGTAGTTTGTATGCCACAAAGAGACTGAGGTTCGAGTCTACCAAAAAAATATGTTATTTAAAAAAAGACAAAAAAATGTTTTATCCGTGATAGTGGTAATAATGTCAACAGATGATAAATTCTCTCCATAAGTGTTAAATGTACATCAAGAAAAAATTACAATGTTCGAATATTCCAAGAAATTAGTCAAAATATACAAAAGGGTCCCTCCCTTCTAATCCAAAAATACTTTCACACTAATTACTACAAATGCTATTAACGACATAGAGGAAAAATATCAACCATACTAACATAGGTAAATGTGATAATTACCACATACGTCATTTCACTCATTATCTAAATTGGAATGGAGCTTGTATCATTGTGTACACGGCTTTATCTGATATCGCGTGTGTGCACAGCCTTAGTCCAGGTGGTTAACAACGGCCTCATAATTTGGTATTTTTATAACCTGTGTGTACCTGGTTTTAAGGACTTTGGTCAGGTTTTGGGGGGAAAACTTACCGTCTTACCATAAAAAATATTCTCTTTAATCTGATTTTGTCGTATTTCACATAGACATGTGAAGTAACAGATCCCTGGTTTAAAGTTAGACTGTGTTTAAATTGTTTTTTGGTATGACCATTAATATCTTGTTACTTGTATATGAAAGGTGAATGGCGAAACTGGGCCTAACTGTTACAGAAATCATAATATATTTAAAATTCATTATGTTAATTTTAATAATTATTTGTAAAATATTGACTTCTGATTCTATGGGATAACAAATCTTTGAAAAAAAAGATAATTCGTTTACTACCGGTCTTATCAAGCAGAGATGTCAGTGTTGTCAGGAGTAAAATAGTCAAATATAAATAGATTAATACGAATGAATGTTTATTTTTCATTTTTAGTTTTATTGAATTCAAATGCTATAAAAATCTTAACTTTTTTTATCACACATCTTAATTTATTTAGATCATTCTATAAAATAAAAACATATTTTACTTAATCAATAATAATTATAACATTTTTATTTAGGTAGCTGGCCATTAATAAATGTCAAATTAATTATAAATCATAATTGTGTCAGTGATGAGTGATTTGTTATGTTTGTTGTTTGACTTTTGAGTGAAGTTTTAGTAACGTTATATTCAAAATTGCCTAAATCGTCTGTTTTTACTCTAAAGATATTATTGGAATTGATTAGTCTTATTATGAAAGCGAATCCTGATTCATCCATTTATAAAATTATAAGAAATGTACCTACCTAGTGATTGTTGATGTTTTGGTAAGTTAAAATGTGTGTTGAATAATATGTGTTGGATCCAATATTTCTATTACCTGACTGTTCTACTGTTACACTATTATTAGCTAGACAATGTAGATAGATAATAAACTTACCTGGACCTAGAAAAAGGCAATGCTATTCATTTAATTCAAGCAAACTAACTTTTATTTTTGTTACTTTACACCCCAATATCTCTGCTATCCCATAGAACAGATCTATAATTATTATATTCGTAGAATCTGTATATTTTTATCTATGTAATCCCCCATAAATCATCAGTGTAACGATCAGGCCCAGAGTCCTATGGGAGTTTGCCATTCTCCTTTGGTTTAATTCAGTCACTTCAAGTTCAAGTATTAGATAGACTGTACAGCAAAATGTAATAATTCCAATTTGAGGTAAAATATCAATATAATTTACTAATTGTGATTCATGGTACAGAAACACAAAAGTTTTTGTCACAACGTACATTTTTATAGCAAATATAAATTTAATTATTAAATAATACCCGATAATATTTAAAACGATAGCCTTTGAACTATACGCATTACGCATAACTTATATTATTTCCTGACAATAATTGGTATACTGTTTAATTAAACGAATATAAAAATAATAGGCATTATAAATAATAAAAATGCATAAACAACTAAAAATCTAAAAAAAAGTTTCACTAAATTCTACATTTTGTCCAAAATGTAGAATTTAGTGTTCCATGTGCAATAAGGAGTCTTATTTTTTTCTTTCTCATATCTAGTTAATTAGGTAGGTAAGTAATTTATAAATGGCTATTAATTCGTATTATTTGTCATGTATTATTACATTATTATAATTTACGGCTGTTTATGCAGTTATTTAATTAACTTTTTAATTTTAAAGTTTACTTGAGAATTCACGATGGAATTTTAAAAACTTGCAACTTTTACAAGTGTAAGACACAATTTTCTTTTCGCTATTTCCAGAAACATAAAAGTTGTGTTATAAGAAATTAACAGACACTACACTCGCTAGTCGCTACAAACTGATTAAAAACTTTGCAACTTTAAAACCGCTTAGCTTACAGTTTTATTAAATTAAAAGTTAACTTTTTATACGAAAAAATTTTTTTTTTTTGTAAAATAGCTTCAAGTAAGTCGGTACTTAGCCACTTTCCTTCATAACTTAGATCATTAAGTCTTCATAATAACGAAACAGGTTCAATAATAATATTGAAAAACGTTAACTTTTTTTTAGTTCATAAACACATACAGTTATTTCCGATAAAAAACACTCTCTTAGAGTATTTTTAAAAATATGTAAAAGTAATTGTTTTACAACATGTAAATCGTAAACGATAAACACTTAAATGTCTAGTGCACTAAATTGTTATTCAACTAAATACCAACAAAAAGGCCACAAATCAAATAAAAGAAAGACAAAATTACATTTACCAATTCAAAACTAGTATAAAAGCACACTATATATAGATATATTTATAGAAATACAGTAATGAAAAGGGTGGTTATCAGGCGAAATATCGAACGATCCCGCATCGCACGATAATTGTTCACTATCAATGTATTTAGATAAATTAAACTATTCCATTATTATTAGTAGGTACTTTTCCGTTTTTGTTAGTTTGGTAATCAATTTGTGTATTTAGTTTTTCTGTATGTACATCATCATATTATGCTATATTTTATTTTTTTATGGGGTTAGACTAAAATTTACAACGGTGGCCAGTAACTGTTAAATACAAATACCTATAAGTATATAAACTGTCATATTTAAAAATATAAAGCCAGATATTACAGCAAACCAACAATAATTTTCCATTATATTATGCACTTCAATAAAACCCATTATTTTGATATTACCACAGCCCTTTTAGAGATTACAGGTAACAGAGATAAAATTATTATAACTACGAATATAATGTGTTACAATAAACCACAGAGAGTTCAGCCTACATCAATTCTACAAATTATTAATGCCGACTTGCACCCACATACTTTGAAAACAGGCTTTACTTGCGTCTTTGTTATCTAAATTGAGCATTATTTTACTCTGCAAGAATATAGTTAAATTTATGTGGTAGTTAATTCTAAGTATAATATCGTCGGATATAAAGTTAGATAACGTATATATTGAAATAAATCTAGGAATGCTAAATGTAGGCTTAGCACTTATTCTGTACTCTACATTAATTTATTTATATAACTGTGCTATAGAAATTCCGATATTGTTTGTTATAGGAAGTATATTTTAGAATTAAAAGTAAATTACTAGATACCTAAGGTAAAAGTTTCTTATCACTTTCAAATACTGCATGCAGCTTTCTTCTGGTAAAACATTTTTCGGAAACGCTTAGGTTACTCGATAATTATATCGATTATGAAGCTTTTTAAATACGGTATTGATATTAAAAATATTATATATCGAATAACATTACATATATTAAGTTAGGAAATATACAGACAAAAATATCAATAAATCAGATTCTTACTTTAGAATAAAAATAACTTTGCAAACATGCGCACAATAACAAACCACATTCATGTGATTTTGTACTTAATCATAAGGGTACAAAGATGAAATTTGCACAGCAAATTTTTCGTCAAAACAGTGCTCATAATTCCTTTATAGGTCAAGGTATACGTCTTTATAAAATCCTCAAACTTTGTTTCTTTAGAACAATGTATAATGCACTACTAGATAAAGATATTCCAAAAGAAAACCATAAATTATCGATGGGGAAATCAATTTAATACATTTACAAGTACACTTATCTATATATGTAATACAAAAAACCGGCCAAGTGCGAGTCGGACTCGCGCACGAAGTGTTCCGTACTATGGGGACGCCCCTTAATATTTTACTTTTTTTAATTTTTAGTATTTGTTGTTATAGTGGCAACGGAAATACATCATTTGTGAAAATTTCAGCTTTCTAGCTATCACGGTTTATGAGATACAGCCTGGAGACAGACAGACAGACAACGAAGTCTCAGTAATAGGGTCCCGTTATACCCTTTGGGTATGGAACCCTAAAAAAGAGCATCAAAAGACTCAAAAACGTCCAATCGTTCGTAACATCAAACAATTCAAAGGTCGATATCAATAAAGTTAGTGGAATTCAGTAACTTCCCAACTTGTATAGCGGCTCTGTTCGTTTCCTCTATGGCCCTTATCGAGGAACTTTCAACAGTTTCTATGCGGCAATGATCAAAAGTTATGTAGGTATTGTTCGTAAATTTTTGAAGGGAAAAAAATTTATCGTAGACGGGCTTGGATTGGAAGTTTGAATCGTAGCGAGTAGAACCAAAACAATTATTTTTTTCTAAATTTGAAATAGATATTTATTAATTGCATTTAATGCTACCTTTTTATCTCGTTGAGTTACACTTTTCAGTGATATTTATAATTCGATCTTAGGGAATGTACCTACCTATATATTTTTATACATCGGAGTTTAATATTCCCTCCACGAGAAGATAAATCGCTGTTTTCTTAATACAATGCAGATTTTTCGAATGTTTATTTTGTCTGTATGCAGTACGCAGGTGAGAGTTCGAATACGGATAACTTCAACCACCTTTTTTAATTTACTGCAAGATTTATTATTTATTTATTTATTTATTAAAGTTGGATTTATCATCTACATATACAAGTAATCAATACATAGTATTATAGTTTATTGTATAATCATGCCATATAGACTCTATTAAATCTATACTAATATTTTAAAGCTGAAGAGTTTGTTTGTTTGTTTGTTTGAACGCGCTAATCTCAGAAACTACTGGTCCGATTTGAAAAATTATTTCAGTGTTAGATAGCCCATTCATCAAGGAAGGCTATAGGCTATATATCATCACGCTTAGACCAACAGGAGCGGAGCCACGCGGGTGAAACCGCGGAGCGCAGCTAGTTTAATATACCTAATCATTGCAAAATCTGCACTGACGTATAACATTATTTTTAAAATACATTCATCTCAAAGTATCCTGTCCGGTTTGTTTCCTATTTACATTTGATTTATATCTCCAATCGCATAAGTAAATAATAATTCATTTGTAAGCAATATTTTATGTTAATGTGACGGAATAAGATCATTAGAAATAAGTTAAATAATAATGGTAAATCAATCAACGTATTACATAATATAATCTGTTTTAAATATACAATTTTTCGTTCATTTACACAACCTATCGGTTACCTACTTTATATTGTCTTTGTGTAGCCGATTTAATACTTACTTACTTACTTATATATCTATATATTTTACTTATAAATATATCTCCGATTATTATTATTTGTTTCTTTATTAGATTTGGTTCTTTGACATTTATGAGAAAACCTCTTTCAAATCCAGACCTTATAGCACATTTGTATGAAAGTTATGATTAAAAGTACTGAAATCCTATATCTAAATATTATATGAATACCTATGTGGTTAGCTAACACACACCTTTACAGTTTCGCGGTTTCTAATGAAATTTGACAGCCCGAGAGACCATTATGATAAAATATTATACCTAGATAATTTTATTAATATTATTTATATTTAACATAGACATCTAAATCGTCCCACGTACAATATGTAGAAAATATATTCAAGAATGTATTTTATAAAGAAAAATATAACTAAAACGGGGTTTATCCAAATTCGGAATTTCAATTCATTCTCTAATACAGAAAAATGACTTCAATTTCTACTCATCTTCTATTAATAAAACAATATTTGTATGCTGTAACTCTACAGGAAATGTTATACCTATTTCATTCATAATCGAACCGGCAACGTTAGGTTATGACTTAACGTTAACTATTGCGTCAAGTGATTTATTTCATATTTGACTTTTAACAGAAGGTTACTGCTTAGAAAGGAAGACAAAAATAAAACTATTTGACTATCAAATATCTTAAATTCTAGGTCAAAGTCAACATGCTCGCAAATATCATATTATAATATGTGTATTATATTCAAAATTGCAAAAAGTATTTCGTAAAATATTATTAATTTTTTCACGTGACTGTACACAATGTGTTAAGTTCTTTCACCTTTGCATTTACAACAGATGTTTCCTAAACTGTTAAGCTATACCATACATTGTTAAATATTTTATTTGTTGTGGTAATCCAAAAGGTAAAAATAATAAATATAGCGACGGGATAAAAAATAATGATATAAAGTTGAAAAATGCAGTATTAAAGACGGACCTATTTAATTAAAATCCCACTCGTTTATTGAAAAGAGATTACTCAAGTCTCTTAAAATTATAAGCTTGTTTCGTATAAAAACAAACATGATTAATTGGCTTCAATTAAAAACATAAAGTGTCTATTTTCATTTATATTTTCTAATTTAAAATAAAAAGTTACTACGCCTTGACGCCCAGCTACTAATTAATAATTATGAAATAGGTTTGATAAAATTAACCTCTGACCCACGGAACCCCACGCCGATGCCACAGCAGATGTGCAGCGGCAGGACACGCGCGCGCTGACTCATGACTTGCGCGGGCGCAGGTACAGTTGCGTACAGATGTGCGTTTGGTTTTATTTTGTGATGTATTTTTTTATAGGTAGTTTTTCGGTTTTTAAATACATATCGTGTATATAGAGGTTAAAATATATAGGTACAGTTTAATTTTAATTTAACTTTGGAAAGTTTGCTACTTTGTTGCATAAAATAGCGATAAATTCAACTTTGTTCAACTTTAGGAAAACACGACCTTTGTTCGTATACTTTCTATAATGTGAATATCTATAAACTTTCAAACTTTACAGTTATGCAAGAAACAACATTATCTATTGTAACATAAAACGTACAATGTTATAAAACTAGAAGTCTAGAACACGCTTTAAAAACTAAACCTAAGAAAAAGATACTTATATTCCTGCAGCTATCTGTAATCTTTCTAAGAAGGAAATGTAAATTTAAAAGGTGTAATTAAAGGCATGAATGCAAAGCTATCTGTACAATCGTTTCGTTATCTATTTACATAAAGCATATTATCTCTTTTATCGAGATGTAAACTCGACTCAAGGTTCCCGAACGAATGAAACAGTACATTATTCTCATATTATAACAGGTATATGATTTTAACAATTTTGGTTTATGCAGCTGTAAAATAAGTTTGCAGAAACAGCTGCAGGTTTAAGAGCAAACAACATCTGACAAAAAATACATCCGATCAAGATAATAGTAAACTACGTAGGCAGGAAGTTATAGTGTTGTTTTTAAGAAAACAAAATTTGCTCCTACAGTGATGTTTTAGAGCAGTACCTAATATTGCCAGTGTGGATAAATAACAGCTCTATATAGTATGTAGGTCGTGAAGCGATATCACTTTCCCACCATGGAAGTAATATATCATGGTGATGTCTTCATTTCTTCTTTTATATTGTTCAACTATTGTCTTTCTTCCTGCATTCAAGTAAAAGTGTATATGAAAAACTTATGTTTCTTGTTACATTTTTGCTCAGACACGTCTGCAGTTTAATTGATCATTGCCACAATACGGTGAACAGGATATTATTAGTATTCAGATCTACATTGAGATAATCTGTTGTTACACATAACACAACGACAACAGGAAGAAAACGTCAATAAGGAACTAAAGTTTTAAATCATTATTTTAATTATGTGTCACAAAGGATAGTAATAATTAAAATGTTAAAGGCATTGACACATTTACAGTGAATGGAATAAAATAGGTGCTGTTATATAAAACTGATTTATTCGCGGATTTCCTGTGCAGTTCCTATGCAGTTCCGGCATTCTATACGTCTTTAAGACCATTCATGAAAAATATTAGAATCACATCACACACATCTATAATAAAACTCAAAGGTGACTGATATAGTGATCTATCAACGCACAGCCCACAAACCACTGGACGGATCGGGCTGAAATAAAAATAAGATCCTAAGAAAGGATTTTGATCAATTCTACCCCCAAGGTTATAAAATAGGGGATGAAAATTTGTATCATCTTTATTAATCTTTTCCACGTAAGCGAAGCTGCGGGCAACAGCTAGTTTTTAATATATAATATATAATAATAATATAATAATATAATAATCATTTATTTGCAGACACATGAAGTCCATAGTAAATAAATTTAGGTACATATGAATCAAAAATTATCATTTAACAAAATCAAAAATAACTCAAAAATACATGCATATTATAACAATGTCAAAAATTATAATACAAAAATTAAAATATAATATAAGTACTTCATTTCTAATTAATTAATAATTGATAAATCATGTCCAAAAACATTAAATTTAGATACATATAAATCGAAAAATTACCATTTTAAAATCAATAAATTAAAATATAATAAACATTTATTTCTAATTAATTAAATAACAATTGATAAAAATCATTTCAGTCAGTCAGCCGCAGAACAAAACACGCATTAATAACTACCTATCTAGAGCCGACCTGTGTGTGCAGTCTCACCCATCGACCAAGCATCGGGCAGTCCCACCGGTCACTAAATGCCCTCAACATGCCGTGGGTGCTGGTATCTGTTCTGCGCCGGAGAGAAGCGCATCGTTTGCGAATTATGGCATAAAAATCGTCCACTCTAGCATCGGCAAACATACCAGAAGCGCTACAATAACGCGGCAGCCCCACAAGCATCCTGAAGGCATTGTTATATTGTACACACAGTTTACTTTATATTTTGAAAAAAGTTCAATAAAGTTAACATCAAAACCTAACTCCATATTTAAATTTCTAGGATTTGGTTATAAACGAAAACTCTATGACCAAACAAATTTTAAAATTTAGTAAAATATTCAGAAATAACTTGGAACCTGTCCCAGCTTCTGCACTTATTCTTCATGCATTGTATCACGTCCTACACTTATAATATTGCACCCATTACATTTTTTAAAGCATTAACCGTCTCATAAACTCGACAAATCTCCACTATTGTTCGCACGCCACGTAAATGCAGTAACTTATGTTCAACTAGCTTTCCGCCCGCGGCTCTGCCCGCGTTTCAAAGAAAATCCCGCATAGTTCCCGTCCCGTGGGATTTCCGGTATAAAACCTATCCTATGTGTTAATCCAAGTTACCCTCTATATGTGTGTTAAATATCATTGTTATTGGTTCAGTAGTATTTGCGTGATAGAGTAACAAACATACATACACATACATCCATCCCCACAAACTTTCGCATTTATAATACTACTAGTAGGATTAATTTCTTAATAAATTCATAAATTATTTCAGTAGCTGAATACCTACTCCATTCTAGTGTCTAATGAGTCTGCATTCCCATAATAGTTTTAAGACAATTACCTTCAAATTCCATTAGATATCAGACAATTTGAATAATTAATCTTGTCGGCGGCGTAACAATCGTTATTTATTTAATTAGTATGCAAAAATTGTCGCCATTATCTTAAATAACGATTTGTTATTGTTATAGTTGGACATTAAAACCTTCGCTGCCTTAAACGGATGTTGCATTATCATAAGGTATTATTGTAATTAACAATTACAGTTTCTGTAATAAAGCTGAAAATTTATGTCTTTTATAACAAAGCATTAAGAATTTATCAAATAGGTTAACGAATAAATGTTAAAAACAATGACCACGTACTAATTGAAAGCGTTTACTTTGAATTTTCTTCATCCATTTCAAATACAAACAAAAAACGAATTAAGCACAGTTATTTAACGGCATATTCGTAATTCCCTAACAAACTTGTGTGCGCGACTGTACTCGCCCACAGGCCTCTCGGCGCCTGCTGGTCGCATCACATCCCAGTAATAATTATACTATGTAGGTCGAACGCCCACTGACGTACAACATGACCAGTTATACTGACCTCCCTTGCCCCCCTCCACACGAGTATACGCTACAACTATAGAGGAAGTAGGTACAACGCCAGGGGTCTGATTATACTGGCGTTCGTGACCTCGGGACAAAGCGTTCTTCTTTATTCAATTCTAGAATGTGATGTAAATTGGCAATATGGTTTTTTTATCTGTCAAAAAGAATAGATGTAGATTATTGTGGCAAGTTGTGTGGTATTAGTACGAATGTGTTTGTGAGTTTAAACTCGATGTAACCTTTTAGCATAGTTCTTTATACTATGCTTTTAGTAAAGCAATGTATTTTTTTACTGTTGATCTTACATTTATTTTTATTTCATGGGCCATTAGAGAACCTAGTTAACTTATTTGCGAATCATTATTTTATAACAGTTAAAGTTAAAAAAAAATGTGTGCGTGTACTAGTGTACACACGTAAGAAGCGAAACTTCTTTATGACCTTATTTTTCAAAAAATAATTTACTACATTTATTTAACTTTACAGAATCGTCGTACGAATTCGTATACGTCGAATCACGCGTGGTAGGGATAAGAAAAAGATGGCGCTTAACGGTAAAAAGTCACGCGTAACGAAAAAATGTTACACTAAATTTTTTTCCAACCCCGATAAAGAAGTTTCACTTCAAAAATAAAGAAATAGTAAGAAAAGAAAATAAGAATAATGTTTTAGACTCAACAAACGTATTTTCTACTTTCAGCTAATCGGATTTAGGTTGAAAATATATTTTTAAGATGTTTCTGCCAACACTTACATCTTCATAACAGGGACATTTATTATCTGAAGTTTGCCTAGAACAAAAAGGCCTTTGTTGGCGCCTAACAAGCATTTTACTTAATATTTATGAGCGGTCCGCGCTATACGTATAGAATTGTAACCTAATAACCTATAATTAGTGTACACTAGTACGGTACTGTGACTTCGTTTGTATATTTGCTCTTAAAAAATGTAATGATTTAGTAGCTTTAGAAAAAAGAGGATTTCTAAGTAAGTAATAATATAACTGGCTTTCCGCCCCGTCTTTGCGCGGGTGCACTTCATTTTCCCGATACAAGTTTTTTTCTCCCTTTAATTCCTTTAAAATTTTATGTTTGTGAAAATATTTTTATATCCTTTTCCAAAGATCTATCCATTTATCCAAATTCACCAGTCTTTCAAAATTAATTCAACAGTTCAGAATGGACGTTACAAACAGAATAACTTTCGCATTTATATGTAGATACTTTTAAATATGTCCCAGTAGCATGTCGTGCTTGCACCTATTTATTATATAATTTATTTATTTACACAGTAAACTGAGGTATATTTTAAATAATTGTCCACAATATTCTAGCCATATTTAACCAAGCTATGCATACCTATCTAAAAGTACATAATTAGCTAACACATTCGTATTTTTTGCAATTTATTTAAATACTTAACCATTAAAATATGGAATGTTATCTATGCCTAGAGGCGCAAAGAAAAGTATTTGATAAATCGTAGGGTATAGAGTACCTATAGACGTTAATCACATAGATGAACAAACTTAGATGTTTTTTGACATAGAGATAGGATTTTCAATAGCACAGGGTTTTTGATTATTGTAAATGAGACCGACCGACGCATGCAAAAAATATTCTAATCAATATGATAAAAATCGCCAAAGCGTAAAAGTCGAGAACTCTCTTTTAACGTTTTTGATAAGGCACAAGGAAGGTTCTTATGGTGAGAAAACATGAAAAAGGGGCAATAGGGTAGAACAACGTCGGTCGGGGCAGTTTTAAATATTGATTAAGTAGGTATTACATTGAATTCAATAATACATTAATTAATCGTATTTTAAACCTGTCATTTAATTTCTTTATTAACTTTTATATAATAATAGAGTAAAAGAGAGCTCAAAACATTTTTCACAATACACCAATAAAACCTTGTAAAAATAATAGATACCTACATCTTGTACAATCAGGCGAGTTTTACGAAACTAGTTTTGTTAAACGTTTGCCACACAATGGAATCAGAGCAGTCTGTCAAAACCGTATCATAAAGGCTTACTGACTCAGTGACTGACAAATGTTTCGGCTGACAGCCGTCATTTGTCATAGCTGGATGTTATTAAATCTTATTGTTTACAACACAGATCTAGTACCAGTAGATATGCAATGCTATGGTGAAAAGAGATAGATAGCTACGCTTACATTATGTGAGTGAAGGGGATGTAGATACGTTTTTTTTGTCCTTATCTGCGTGGCCACTTTTTTGTTTGGCCCCTGTCAAACCTGGGCCAAACAAACAAAGCAGATCTGATATTTAATTAGTTTTCTTGTGTCTAATGTTCTTTTTGGTGATAAATACATTTCCAAGTTAATTATAAAAGTGTTCTGAATGTACTACGTGTACTGAGTGTTTATAATTATGGGTGGTTGCAGCGTATTAGGCTATAACAGCCAAACGGAAACAAACGCCGATGGAATTTCATTTCATTCGTAAGTAAACAATTAAATAAAGATACATAATATCAGAATCATTATAATTGACTGTTTCCTATCAACTGATCATTCTTATTGTTAATATTTCGTGGTAATTTTAGCTTTAAGTGTAAGATAACCTCAATCACAATGTTGCCTGCAAATGGGAAAAAAAGTCCACAAAATTGCAAAAAAATGTTTGTCCCATAGTTTTCCAACGTATAATGGCATTTGTATATATGGATTGATGCTAGTCGGTAAAATTGGGTACCATCTAAAAAGCGAGAATATGTTCAAAGAATTTTAACGCAATTTTTTTGTTTGCAAACCTAAATAATCTCTCCTTGAGTCAAATGCTACGCCAACAATCAGCATGAATGTAATTACTTATCTACATTTTAAGAAGTTGATTTTAAATCACAATCAAATTCCATTGTTAGATTTCCCTATAACCCTAAGATAGATTATTTTCATATGCGTTTATTAAACTTTGTTACATATTAAATTGCTTTTTACATTAACTCTCTAGTAAAATAAAAGTAAAATATAAATCTAAGAATTTATATTTTTTAGTTTGAATCTGTGCAGTCAGTATCGGCAACACAAAATGATGATCCAAATTCCAATACCATCAACGAGCTATAGAGGAGTTAAAAGGAATAGACAGAAATCAAATGATTAAAATGTGTCCCCAGGTGCTAAAACTCGAAAACTGGTTTGTACTAAAAAAATACATCTTTATTAATAAAAATAACACGTTATTTGGTAATACAAAGTTAATAATGGATAAAAATTTATAACCAGAGTAAATTAAGCATTAATTCCATTTTATTTGCCATTAATTGTTAGCATTTCTCTTTATAAATGTTTTTATTTCTAAAAGCAGAGTTGTTTTGATGCCATAGTTTCAAATTTAATATATTGAAGTATTTTTATTTCTAATTATTTGCTATATATGTATATTAATGTTATACTTTGATACCAATACATTGGTATTAAAATAATTAATATTAATGGCCTTGACACAAAAAATATTTTATATTCTAAAATTTATTTTTTCAGTTGCAGAAGCAAAAACAGATATCAGCTAATCGTCTTAAGAAATTGCTTGTTAAATGCTTATAAATATGGAAGAAACAGAAGTTCTCCGCAGCATCGAAAACGGAAATAAAGATTTTCTAAAACTCAAGGAAACGATATTCAAGCCAATTACGCAACTTTTCCTTATGTCTAAATTTCATAAGCCCAAAAGCGCACATTTACGTACGAAAAACATTCGACATCGGGCTACGTAGATTTTGTACCTACTTGATTTTTATGTTCCAATATTTGTAATCGGCCCTTAGCACAGAAATTTATACATGTGTAAAATAACCTATGATAATAAAACACATTGAAACTGTATCTGAATTTAATATTCCTTTATTTGTGGTCTTCCCTTCTCGAATGTATATATTATGTATATAAAAACTACAAAGGAAAATTTTCATTAAAAATACGTCCTCAAATTCACCTAACATTATTTATTTATTACACTGAATTGTAATAAATAATTAATGTAAGAGTGAATTTGAGGACGTATTTTTAATGAAAATTTTCCCTAAAATGCAGGAAAGTTTATAAAATGGCAACACTCGAAGATAGAGCGAAATGCACTGAGGTGGCCACGCATGTTCTGAATCTAGTGGTACTAGATCTGTGGTTTACAATATATTGCGGTTATACATTTAGTTATTTTGTGTAACAAGATTTAACGATTATATAAAGTACAAGTACAAGTACAAAAATTTATGAAAATTTATAAAGAAATGATTTTCTTTACACAAGTGAAAATGGCATAGCATTTGAAACGATACGATAAAAATACCTTAGTAGGTAGGTATATATTATAGTATATGTGTGTTATCCTATAAGTAAGAGCTTGTTTCGAATATATTCAGGTTATTTTCAGTACAATTCCCTGATATTTTAAGGTGCAATGATGGATTATGGCCTATAAGGTGTATAGATATCTTGTAGGTAGTAGGATTTTTTCATTAAAAAAGAAATTTAAAAACTGTAATTTGAATTGATGCCGGTGTATTATATTGTATTATAAGTCAATTGATTAACTAATTACCTAGTAAATGTTTTCAAATATGCTCTATACTAAAAAAACTACCTAGGTACAACGAGAATCGATCCGAAAGCCCATAGGTAGGTAGGTAAGTAGGTACCTAGTTTCAGTCGCAATCGACTTACCTACCAAACGGAAAGGTAATTTTAATATAGAAAATAGAAAAGCATTATGTCAGTAAATATTTCAATCAGGATATAACCGTCGAAACTGCAAAATAAATTACTTATTAAAATTTATCTCAAGTAATTTAATAAAATTTCGTACTTACCTAGGTAACTTTTGGAAAGCGTAAAGAACATTACATAAAAAAATCGCTCTCATTCATAGAAGAAATCCAAACGAAAGCTATATTTCCATTTCTTTACTCATTCTACAAGTTGAAAACGACAAAAATTAGGTACCCAGCATCTAGGTATTTAAAACTTTTTCCGTACATTTTTGTGACAAAGAATACTGCACGAACAATTTTAATATTTGCTCTACTTTTTCCGTGTAAGTACAAAACTTTTCGAACAAAAAATTAATACGTTAAAAATTAAATTTTGAAAAATACTTTAACGTATTGTATGACAACGTTGCCACTTGCCACAAAGAGTATAGGTAATTGTTTTTTACAGTTTTTAATCGCTTTCTTAAAAATGACTCTTAGAGCACAATGCAAAGAGTTACAGCGAAGTCAGACAAAGATCGTTTTTGTACTTCTAACCTTGCAGCTATTTCCTGGCAAAGTATAAAAAATCGATAAGCAATGAATGAAAGCTTCTTACACTGGCAAAGAATAAAAATTGATAAACTACACTTCTTACAAGCATCATTTATACCACAAACGGCTGTCATTTCTCAGAAACAATTTAATATTTATAGGTTTTATTAGTTTCGACCACAACACACAATACATCGTTAAATTAAAAAACATTTTCACCTTAACTATAAATTGCGGTTTAAACATAAATATATTTATTGGAGCTTTTATTAAACCCAAAAAGAAAAAAATATCGAACCATTTTCATACGTAAAAAAAATGTAACTTACTTTTCGCGCCTTCAGCTCCGCTGTCAGGAAATTAAAAAAGAAACTGCACTAGAACTGAAAGCACTTCGTAATACGCGTTTCCGAACGGATAGCGACTGAAAGGACGCGAGCGTTCCACGTCCCGCATGCAAGCTACTGATCTAATTCCGAACGAAGTACGAACCGCTTCGAGTGACGTAACGCCAGGCCGGCCATGTTGCGCCCCGCGCCCCGCAGCCGCGCCTAGCTTCCGCCGCTGGAAAAATGCACTATTTAATCAATTTCAGACGTTGAGTGGCACGGAATGTCGAAGCTTTTAGCTTTATGGCTGGGATCTGTCGCTTTTCCACGAACTGACGAACGGAATCACTCTTCACATTATGCGGGCTTAATGTCCCGATTTTGATAGGTTTATCGCGCCTTCGGAGTGGTTTTGCAATGTTCAGTTTGAGCTCTTTTAATCTCTGTTTCTCGGTACATAACTGTTCCAATTTTTTAAGTTATTAATACCGATTTCCAATAGATAGATGTAAGATGCATCGTTTTGGCTTCTAAATGTGTTGTTGAAAACAAAATTTCTATTGAGAGCAAGAATAAGGGAATCTACAGAAACATAATATTAGAGCCTTATAAAGATGACATCCATCGACTTTTTGATCCTGTATAATTTACGGGTATATATTACGGACCCTGTATAGATATTGCTGGGCAGGAAAGGCAAATATTTGATAGGGTCGTACTTAAGCCTCTATCGTACTTAATACGATAGAGGCTCTAACCGTCATGTGATATTATAAGCATGCCCTGAATTTTTGCGTAATTTTTCTCATTGCTTTGAACTTACCACAAAATTACTGTATTACTTATGTAATTTGAAAATTTTTTTTCTGAACTATTAACTATTAATATTTAATATTTTTATACAAAAATGATGGTTTCGTGATTATTGAAAATAGGTAAATTTCGCATACACTGAAAATAAGTTGGGAATCCACTTGGATTAGAATAAAGTTGTGCTTAAATAGTAATATGACATTAGTGCACTTGTCTTGTGTAAATATGCATAATGCAGGATTTGCGTTTCATACTTTAAATATTCTCTTTCTTTTAATGCACAATTTTCTTATAAATAGAGGATTTGACAGATTTCTAAAGTCCCTCGCCGAATATCCTATTAATACACAACGATAAGAAAGTCTGGATACAAAGTTTGTTATATAATGAAGCTATTTCAAGAAAATATTATTTCTTTATTTTAACTATCACTAGCAAACCGGGCGAACTCCGTTTCGCCACCAGAGACACCTTTTCTTTGCTATAAACCTCACGGAGCCCGAGACCTTTCCTATTATTTTACAAGTTACATTTTTTCATCTATAAAGTGCAGTAAATCTTAAATATATATGAGAATCTCAGCCTCCGAAAAGCCAAAGTCACGGAGCGCCAAACCAATATATCCGACGATCCAAAACGATGCAGTTCATCCCAAATGATACGCAGCTACATAAAGGGAAATTTAATAACATCGAAATCAAAGAAAGCGTTTCAATGTATAAATTATCAAACTCACAAATGATCTAAATGATACGCTAACTGTTATAAATGATGGAATTCCCACGATCTAAGTTCTCAGTATTCATTCAATCTTCATCAGGTACTTATAGACCAATTTCCTTTATTATATTGTGTTTATTTTATTATTCAGAGTTGTTGAAGCTGTTGATATATTCTAAGAATTGTCGCCTAATATTTATGAATTGTTCTGTGTTTTATATGGGTACCTACCTACATTATTAGTGATTCTTAATTTATCCATTATTTATTATTCAGATAAAGCTGTTGAAATATTCCAGGAATTCACTCTGTCGTTTAGAGTCTAGAGACCATATTTATTAATTGTTCTGGATTTCATTTAACATTTGTGTATTAATATGGGTATTAAATATGCTTAATTCGACTGACCGGTTGGCTTGGTTGGTAGTGGCCCTGCCTTCAAAGCCAGAGGTCATGGGTTCGATTCCCACCCGGGCAAATATTTGTGTGATGAACATAGATGTTTGCTCTGTGTCTGGGTGTTAATTATCTATGCAAGTATTTATTTAAAATTATAAATGTATGTTTATCAGCCATCTGGTTTCCATAACACAAGCGAAAGCTTAGTATGGGATCAGATCGTGCCGTGTGTGAAAATTGTCCTGGAATATTAAAAAAAAATTAACTCGTTGTTCAGTTTTAGACATGATACACCAGGGCCAATCCCTTCCAAAATGATAAAAACCTAAAAAAAA
>CAJQZM010037881.1:20375-33151 GCA_907164665.1 Colias nastes | reverse complement strand
TTCCCCATTCAAGTATTTTCCACTCCGGGAGGCTGTCCACCTTCGAGGGAGCGTGGTGCGGAAGCATCCCAGGGCAGAAATCTTCAGTCAATTGAAAATGCATAAAAATTCCCCGTCAATTTGTTATTATCTGCTAACAGCGATTCCACAGTCAATCGGAGGTGCTTATAAATTCCCAATTCAAATATTTTCTGCTCTGGGGGGCCGTCCACTTTCGAAGGTGCGGGTGCGTCTCATCTCGGGGCAGAAATCTTCAGTCAATTGAAAATGCATTCGAATTTCCTGTCCATTTGTTACTGTATGCTAACAGAGATTCTACAATCTACAGTCAATGATAAAAAATCATTGATTCGTGATGAAAAATACACTAAAAAGTATTAAATAAAAATAACTTGGAAACACCATATAAATTGGAAAACACATATTGAATATTTAAAATCTAAGTTGTCGAAATTTACCTATGCCCTATTCCAGATAAAACATAGCACAAACTTACACACCGCTTTATCTGCATATTACGGGTACGCCTACTCATGGTTAAGATATGGTGTGATGTTATGGGGAAACAGCGTTAATGTTAATGATTTATTTAAAATGCAGAAGAAGTGTGTGAGAATCTTAGCCCAAATAAAAAACACAGACAGTTGCAAACCATACTTTAGAAAATATAACCTTTTAACATTACCATCTATGTATATATACACGAAATTTGCACATTTGTCTATAAAAATATTAATACATTTTCACGAGTCGAGGAACACCACGAAGTAAATACGCGCTTTAAAAATAGATTACACCTACCATTCTCAAGAATAAAAATGTTAAATCAAAGCCCCTATCACATGGCTATAAAAATATATAACAAACTTCCTGACCAAATTAAAAACCAAAAAACTATTTATTCTTTTAACAAACAACTAAAGCTCCTTTTAATCCAAAAATGCTTTTATTCAATAAATGAATATTTCGAAGCTAAACTACGCTAAACTTGAATTTTCGTGTGGTTAAGTCTTTCCAATCTCATATACCTAATAAATGTAATTGAAACTAACAAAAATAAATTATACTTACCTAAGTAACTATCTAAACCTACTGAATCCTAAACTAAACTTAACTTGAAAACTTCGATCTAACTAAACCTACCAAATAAATCAATCGCAATCAATGTATATCTATGCATCTATATGAGTATTTCTATTTACGTCTTATATCGTTATCTACGAATATTTATAATGTATAATCCCGCACATATCTAAATTGTATATTAATTGTATGTAATTGTAATCTGTGTATTGGAAAATTGAAATGTATGTGACAATATTAATGTAATTTAAATATATAATATTATATTGCAATACCTGCATAAGGTTTCTAATATTATGTAAAATGTATTAGTATGCAATAAATGATTTGATTTGAAAAAAAAAATACGTTAAAAAAACCGACTTCAAAAACGGAAAAGTAAAAAATAAAAACGATTTAATATACCTACTTAATTACTACATAATATTTAGTTGTGTTATTTACCTTATATGCAATTCAAGAACTACATTATTCGCAATACAAAAATACGCTATTTTCGATACAAAAACAGAGAGTAGTGTACTACTCTTGGTGTAAGTCCTACGCTTATAAAGCGTGAACGATTGGCTTATTCACTCAATAAAATATTTATTTATTTATTTAAAAAACATCACATGCCATTACAGGACAATGCCCAATGCGACAGAGATACAATTTTATAAAACAAAAAATAAACTTAACTAAATTAAAATAACATACATAGTTAAATTAACAATTAACAAAGAAATATAAGCTTTAAATAACTTCTTAACAATAACAGATTAACTGTAATATCACCCTTGCGAATTCAGTTTAATATGTGTGAAGATGTATTAAACATATTGAAAACTTCAGTCTTTTTAGTAGCGTCGATTAAAATCAAATTCATTATGCATTAAAATTCCCCGTCAATTTGTTATTATCTGCTAACAGCGATTCCACAGTCAATCGGAAGTGCTTATAAATTTCTCATTCAAATATTTTCTATTCCGGAGGGCTGTCCACCTTCGAGGGTGAGTGGTGCGCGAGCTGCAAGCAGCTCGCGGCTCATCCCAGGGCAGAAATCTTCAGTCATTTGAAAATGCATTCGAATTTCCTGTCCATTTGTTACATCTGCTAACAGCGATTCTACAGTCAGTCCGAAATGCTTATAAATTCCCTATTCAAGTTTTTTTTCTACTCCGGGAGGCCATCTTCCACCGAAGTTGCGTGGTGCGCGGGCAGCAAGCAGCCCGCGGCGCGTCCCAGGGCAGTAATCTTCAGTCATTTAAAAATTTATTACAATTCCCTATCCATTTGTTATTAAGTATCTGCTAACAGCGATTCCCCAGTCAGTTGAAACTGCTTATAAATTACTTATTCAAATATTTTCTACTCCGGGAGGCTGTCGACCTTCGAGGTTGCGCGGTGCGCGGGCAGCAAGCAGCCCGCGGCGCCGTCTTTTGCCGTTGCTATTCAATTACCCTTCCTACTATGGAAATTTCCATACAAAATTTTCGAAAAAAAAAATTTCGCTTTTTACCAAAAATTTTTATATGCCTGGAAGCGGACCAGGTTTTGAAACATTTTTTACTTCGGCGACCCCGACCTACCTGTCACCGGTTCAGAGAGCCGTTGAATTTCGTGATGTATGGAAAATGGAAACCGGGGGTCGGAGAGAAATTCTGAGTATGCAGTTTTGTAAATATGGCCGATAAGAGCACAAAATTCAATTTTTAGACCCATCGTAAAGTAACCGGCGCCACCATCTTGCTTTGAAAAATTGGCCATTTTTGAAAAAAAAATGGCGTCCAATTTGAAATTTCTCCATTGCCCTGGTAGCGCCCCATCTTCCTGATCATTTTTTAGTTTTACACCCGCCACCTATCTCGCGCCGTATCGGAGAGCCGTCGAATTTCGCGTTGTATGAAACTCGGAAACCAGCGGTGGAAACTCAATTATGAGTATCCCACCTTAATGTGCGGCTCGATTAAAGCCCTTGTGCCAAGTTTCAGCGCGATCGGCTCAGCGATGGCCGTTTTAGAAATTGTATGGCGGCGGCCATTTTTTCCGCCATTTTGAATTTTTTTCACTATCTGTGGTAATTGCTCGAGGTCTACTCCAAGTTTAGTTCGAGCACCCCAGATGTAGCTGCTACCGTTTGCGCGGGCCGTTGACCGTCTTCGAGAGATGAGGGAAAGTTTAAGATTTCGTATTTTTCTGGATATCCTGGGAGCTGGGCGAGTACGAATGCATCATTGGTGTATTTCTCCGTTGCGCCACCTCGTCTAAATTTACGTTTTTATGTTTGCGCCAAAAATGGAAAAATTCCAAAATCGAGCGTCCCACTACGGCTCCCTGGTAGCGTCCCAGGGTGGTGATCATTTTTAGTTCCGGGACCCCCCACCCAACTCGCACCGTTTCCGCGGGCCGTTGGATTTTATGTTGTATGGAAGTTGGAAACTGGGGCCCGGAGCCACTCGAACGGGGCACCGATCGATTCGCCGGCTCGAACAGAGCACGTGTGCCAAATTTGAGACGTAAGGATTCATAAACGGCGATTTTGGCAAAGTACGGCGGCCATCTTGTTTTCGCGAAAATCCCCATTTTTCCACCACCCCTGGTAATCGCCACCAGTTCCGAGCATTTTTTGTTCAGACACCCCCCCTCCAGGTATCACCGTTTTTGCGCACCTCCAGGGGTCCACTCGGTTTTCGAAGGTGATCGAGATCGCTATATTTTTCCTCTGGTCACTCGGCGCACCTCTACACGATCACGTCTAAATCCCCCCAACTTTCCACGTAGTTTCCGAGAAAACCGATGTCAGTCAGTGAGTCAGTGGTAGTGTAGCTTTATATATTATAATAATAATAGGGATGTACACTGACTTACTGACGAGAAATTAATAACAATTTCTAAGTTTTATTCTTCTTCTTCTTCTTCTTTTTTTCAAATGGCAACTCCCGATCCTAGTGAGGACGGATTCTGCCAATGTCAAGTTTTGAACGGATGGTCAGTTTAACTTAATGCTCATGTTAAGCGTGCTCTGTGCTGAGGAAAAATCACGGTTGAGATGATTTACTTTTTATTTACTCATAGACTTCTTACACGGAGCTGTATAACCTGACAAAGAACAAATATTAGTTATAGACAACACAACACATCACAAAAGCATATATAACATAAAATAGGTAAGTTTTATTCCCTAGACCTCATTCCTCGAATGTCAAACATGTAATTAATTATTTTTAATTATTAAGTTCAAAACTTTTATAATTGCTCGACAATTTGACCCGTGATATAACCTAATAAAATATAACCCTTGTCACTCAGGATTAATGTATCTTTAATGTAGTTAAAAATTAATTTTAATGATAATTAATATAGTTTAAAAAAATGGAATAACACGCTTAAGTTAATGAAATTTTTGTATTTTCACGGATCCTTGGTAAGCATACAAATTTTAAATTAAATCTTTCCGTTTAAAGTGTGTGTAAATAGAGTATAAAAGAGCAGTATACAGATGAAGCTAATAAAAGCGTGTTAAAAAGCCCCTTTATGAGTTCGATTTCAGATCCTAGAAAACTCATAAACTTGATAACTTTACCTCTATGAAAAAATTTGTATAGAAACACAAATTATCGACCATAATGAAATAACAAAAGAAAAGACACTGTAAGCGAATAAGCGATACATAAAGACGTATACACACAATTCAATCAATAAAACGTTGAATACAGAAGCACTATCGTGAATAATACATTGTAAAATCCAACATGGCCGTCTGACACATGTTATTTCCCTCGTTTTTCTGCTATTATTACGTTCAAAATTATATATTTCACATAGCCGTTAATTCAAGAAGCTATTTAAAATAATTTTACATTGTTTCTTTGAAAAACAATTGTTTTATTTTATAGATAAAATACTAAAAGATGAATTAATGTGAAAGTTGTTTCTGTGTTAAAAATCTTTTTAGAAACAAATGGATAGGTAACTGATACGTAGTAGGTAGTATATAAAAAGCTATCCTATATTTCTTTTATTTCCTAAACTGTCACAAATAGCGTTTCTATGTAAAAAGACGTAAAAAGCAACATGGCGGGAAAGCGCGGGTAGTTTACACCCGACTGGGGAATACGGGATTGTACATCAGCTTCACGCGTGACAGGTGATCCACTTAGTCGGAGCTCTAAAAGAATCAACAAAATAAAATATAAAAGACAAATGTATACGAAAAGGTAATGTAATTATTACACGTAAAAATGCAAAAATCGTTTATCTGATGTCGGAAATACTGTAAGTATTTGTAACTTATTACATAAATTAGCTTTATTAAATTATAGTTCAACACAATATTTTCACACAAGAGATACCTAAAAGAAAAAACTAACAAAATTGCATGTCTGAAAAATTTCGTGTGAACGTAAGGCAGTCGAACATTCGGTGCCTAAAAATAAAAGAAAAATAAAATTCGAATAGTTGTAATCATGCAGTACCTACTACTACAATCAATTTATTTATGTATATTCTCTGCTACTACTACAAAATCTTTCAGTATTATGCGCTGTATGTAAATTAGCCAAATTTTACTTATAAAAACCTACAGATAAGGCTAATAAGAACTCTATAATTTTAATTGAGCTCTTTTTCGCTAAAGATAGTTTAATAAAGCCATCTTACTTGGACATTTAATCATGCGTTAGTGTGCAGTTTTTAAGATCGAACGTTATGATGATATCCGGGCATCTACACCTTTTAACTTATAGTCTAGCATATTCTGTACAACAGTAATATACAATTGGCTACACAAGCTCATAAAATAGCCCTACATTCACGTAATAATATCTATGGGCAACGTTGGGCGAGTAGAGGCAATCACGATATTGTAGAGGACCTAAATGTGATCGGTTATTATTGTAGATGTTTATTCACAATCGCCGCAATGGCGGCAAGCATCGACAATCATTTATTGGGCCAACGCTGCCCACTGTGAAGAAGGTACATATAGCCATCGATGAGGGTCATTTATCATAAATGTCGAACCCGCCCTGAAAACTAATCATCTCTTATGTCGGCTAATTGACGGGATCATATTTACATAATAAGATAGATGACACTTTTCAAGTGTTTAGAACCTTATCTGAATATTGCTTGTGCTTTGCGGTTTTGTTTGACGTTTTAGAAAGAAGGATCTCGGAAATTAGCATGTTATTAGGATACCTATGTAATTAATAAATTGGATAAACAATAAATAAGTGTAATCTATACGAATATAATAAAACTGAAAAGTTTGTTTGTTAGTTTGATTGTTTGAACGCGCTAATCTCAAGAACCAGTAGGTCCGAACTGAAAAATTATTTCGGTGTTAGATAGCCCATTTATCGAGGAAGGCTATATGCTATATATCATCACGCTAAGACCAACAGGAGCGGAGCAATGCGGGTGAAACCGCGGAGCACAGCTAATTTTAACATAAATTATTTGACACGTGGTAAAAAAAAGTTGTATAAAAATACATAAATGTAAAAAAATGACCTACCTACCTTATTGAGTTATTTTATCTTCTTACTACTTAATCAAGATCTTGAAAATAAAAATAAACTAAAAGTGTGTTAAAAATGTGCTTAATTTAAAAATATTATTGCTATTTTCGTATGAATTTTCACTAAAATCAGCATTGGAAAACATACAAACCTTACTCCCTTGCTCCCAAGTAGAGACCCATCGCTTATCTAAATCCCATTAATCTTTACCTATAAAATTAATGAAACAATATAAACAACTAGCTTTATTACTAGGTCATAACAAAAAATAATTAAAAGGACGTCATGTTGTACCGGGGTGCGGCTTTAAGGTGCGATCATAATGGACTCCTTTGTTGAATTTGGATCGATAGCTGGCGTTTAAAAGTTGGCTTGAAAGTTTTATAGCAAAGGCTAGGTTGGATAAAGAAAGGTGTGTGTGTAGCAGTAGATAATTTCGTTGAATGGATAGCTGAAATAAGCTGTTTTATAATTTTAGACATGAACACAATGGTGTTCCACTTTGTGACAAGGTTTGGATTAATCGTGCGATTTGTGGCGTCATACCTAATCTAAATTGTACATTGAACTCCCAATAGATGCAAAAGCTTATTGGATATGATGATATTTGACGCTCTTTCATATAAACCACAGAGCAAGTATACAGGGTTACTTGTAAAACACCGGCAACCTCGCAGGACAAGATAGCTAACATCATAAGTAACAACATTTGTTCTACGACTTTTGATAATTTTTTAGTTTTTATTTTCATACAAAAATAAATATTCATTTAATTTTCCGTTTGAATATTATAAACTCTTCGCCTCCCAACAATTACGTAAACAAGAAGCGAACGAGAGGGGGAAGGGGGCGTCGCGTCGTCCATCCGATAATGAATAGAACATAGACTTACAAATGTTAGGAGAGTACAATAATAGTTTAAAAAATCATTTTAAAATTATTTATTGCGTTATGCCAAAAGTCGTAGAACAAATGTTGTTACTTATGATGTTAGCTATCTTGTCCTGCGAGGTTGCTGGTGTTTTACAAGTAACCCTAAACAATCACTAACACAACTTTAGCACTATCAAGAAAAATAAATCTATAAAAAACTGGTGGTATGTAATTCGGTAAAAATGTATCTTTCTAATGGTGAAATAATATTTTAAATCGATCTTCGATATCTCCAACTTTTTCAGTCAAAAATACAAACAAAATAATATTTCCTCTTCACAAATTATTACAGACAGACAACAGATAATTAGCATTAAACATTAAACATTATGAACGCACCCGAATCGCTAAATGATGGGCGCGCCGGGAAGTGGGTGCGTACTCCAGCAGACAGTAACTGATGAAGCGGACATGTATACCCATTTTATATATATTTTGCACAATATTGCCCTGTTTTAAGTATGTAAAGCTTTTAAATTTAAATCAAAAGCTCTGATACTATAACATACTTGTTATGGTATGATTTATTAATGAGTAAAAAGTCCTGTTGACTTGATAATTTTCGCGTATCATCGACTTGTATCATGTTTGCTAGTGTGGACGCAAAACGATCACGATCATGATACACGTGTCGTAAATAATGCTAATAATAATATATATGTCGCAGGTAAATTGTATTATTTCGCCGTTTACAAATGCTCGGCATTTTTTGCACTTAGGATACGTATACTCGATACGATACTTGATGAGTGTAATATTCGGATTTAATTTTGAATTAAATCCGCCAAATTAAAGTGAATATCAATTGAGTCTAAAGGAGTCGGTTACATACAAACATACTGATGAAACTAATAAAAGCGTGTTAAAACTGTTTCTGCTAAACTTTTGAAATTTCAAAATCAGTTACGTACCTAGTTGTTTTTCTAGCATTTATATAGAACATAGTTCATTGAATAACCGATTACTCCATATTAAATTTATATCAATATAAAGAACTGTGACATAAAAGTTTCCACCTCAGATATTAGAAAAGTTTAATGAACAGCAGTACAGTTCCATAACTTGGTATTTATTTATTAGCCACTGAAATCGATTCTATAGCCGATGTATTAAAGAATAACCTGCCCAAAGAGAATTATATTGTAGAATTTTTAATTTTCGACGAGGGTATCCATAATTGTAACTTAAGTAACTGTGTATCAGAACGCGCAACGTGTGCTATTTTGTTATTTCATATCACATGACATTTCCCGGCTATTTTCATCCCATAAAGAAAATTCATTACATTTCATTATAATCCTTTAAATGCACACAAGCGATAAAATAAAATATTTATCTAATAAACCTGCCATAAAGCAGTATGACACCTAAATCTTCTTTATCCCCTTTAAGAAAATTCCTTACTAAATTACAAAGGTATAATCGCAAAATTAAAATAACGTCTAAGTCATCATTCATGCTGATTGGCTTATTTCTTGTCAAAACCGAAACGACGTAACTCACTTCTTATTCGAGTGAATTTAAAGCTTATGATAATGTAGTTAGGGGATATTTTTGTTTGTGTGTAAAACGTTTTATATGGTTCTAACGATTTCCTTCAGGTATTTGTCAAGGGCGGGAGGAATTAATTAATTTGAAGGTAAGTAAGGGTGAGGCGTTAGTTTTATTGTGTGCTAGTGTTTACTGTTGACGACATTTCGTGATGAAACTTGTGATTGTAGATCAAGTCAGATAGTAAAACATGCGATCCCCTTGTAATTGAGAAAATGTGTGTATAGAACAAATGAAACGTGTAAAGTTTAGTATTACCACGTATTACTTAGAAAAATGTATAATCTATAATTTTTATATTACCGAAATGTATGCATGCCACTTTTTATTTTACCTACAGCTAACTACACCAACATACTTGGAGAGAGATGAGTTAAAAATTATAATCATCCATCAATTATAATTTACGCTTTACACATTTCATGTAGTTGAGTAATTCTGAAATTGAATCATATCAATGTTCATACCATTTTTATTTTTCAGTAAAAAACAATATTATTTCAATTATTTATTTCAAATATTATCTAAAAAATACAAAATATGCAAGAAAATTCATCCCCAAGAACAACATATAATAATATGGCCATTAAAAAATAACGCAAAAAGACTGCGCTGCGGTAACATACATCACTCCACGTCAAACATAAAAAAAGTTGAACAGACCAACATGATAGTCATTAGTGGTAATTAAACAACATCGGTACAAAAGCTATACTTACACCCGAAAACAAAACACGAACATTCTCAGCCTTAACGTAAACGACTTAAAAACTAATACGCAATCAATAATTACACGTTCTGAACGCAGCGGCCGTTGACAGATCATTCGTCACCTCTGATTGGCTGAGCTAAGTTGCCGCCAAAAACGTTCGAATGACATTTGACAGCTGTCAACTTAAACCGCCCGCTGATTTGTTATTTGACATACTTGACTCGGTTTTAAATAAACTGTGATTCATTCAAGCTTATTTTATACTCAAGTTCTATTTCAGATTGGAGTCTTTCATTCATTCGTTTTCATTGTAAGTTGGTTTATCATTAACTAGCTTTCCGCCCGCGGCTTCGCCCGCGCAGTCAAAGAAAAACCCGCATAGTTCCCGTTCCCGTGGGATTTCCGGGATAAAACCTATTCTATATCCCGGGGTAAAAAGTAGCCTATGTCCTTTCTCGGGTATCAAAATATCTCTATTCTCTATACCAAATTTCATGCAAATTGTATCAATAAAATTACCTACTAAGTATTACGCGGATACTAAGTATGTTAACCCTTCTAATTCAAAAATAAATATAACCTTTTATAAACAGTCCAATATTATTAAGTGTTTATATTACAATGAATGTCTTTTGGAATTTGTCGAGATTTCTTTTTTCTAAGAAGCTCGGGCAATAAATTTTCATTTGTGACCATTTATTGTGAGCCGTTTCGTAGTAATTCAAATATAAACTGAAAATCCTCTTTGAGAATTAAAATTAATCTAGCTGAGCGGATGTAACTTGTAATTATTTAGTTTAATCATTTTTTGATACTTTTTTGTTAGTATATTTTCAGAAAAGGCGGTTAGGTAGTTTATATGTAACACTCGTTACAAAATTTGTAACTTTTATTATGTACTAGCTTACCACCCGCGGCTTCGCCCGCTTTGTCTAAAACCTAATAAATTATATACTAAAACCTTCCTCTTGAATCACTCTATCTTTTAAAGATTTAAGCATACAAAGGGACATAGGGAAATAGGGACAGAAAAGCGACTTTGTTTTATACTATGTAGTGATTAAGTATGTTCAAAAATGTTAAAATATTATAAAAGATGAAGCACTGTGATATGGTAGCTGAAAGTACAACCACTACAACTATTAAGAATAAATTAATAACTAGTTTATTTTAAAGCTTTAACAGTAATGATATAGAAATATTTGCTTAAATTGCTAGTTCGTCCGCAAAACCGTGCGCCACAGCTAGTATGAAATAAGCTTTAAAATACTACTTGTCTCACTATATCTACGCGATATAATGAAACTATTATTATAAAGAAAGGGAAGATTTGATTAAATTTTAATGGATTCTCGCGAGGAATGACAAATGTCGTGTTCTACATTATACCTATTATATAAAAAAAAACTTGGACGGTGACCATGCTTCTTAATACTAAAAAAGCTTCAAAAGTAAATCCAACAAAAAAGTTTTTTCAGACCAATCAAATGCGACAGGAAACTTCTTTATATCCCACTAAAAATTATAATTTAAATTACTTCATTAATAATCTAAACACCACCCTATATCTTTTACTTTGTCTGAATCAAAATTATATCATGACCGTCTGTAAACTTTGGTAACAAAAAATCAGATTTTAATTAAAGTGAACCGCTATATTAACAACATCATTTGTTTTGTCGCATGCCTTCGACACCCTACGATCGGAGTAGGTACACTAATCAAGAAACCTTACATTTCTAACAAATAATTCGTCAAACTTGTTTGCAACTCGTGATTGCTTGCCTAATGAACGTACAGATAGACGTTCCTATTGTTTCCGTACTAAATTAAATCCGCCCTTACAGAAAAACAGCACTTATTCCTAAGCAGGAAGGGACAAATTAGCGTACACAGATAATCCTGCCCTAAATGTATTAATTTCCTTTCTTCAGCCAATTCACCTATTGTTTCGTTTTTAAATTGAGTTATATAGAATAAACAATTAATTTATTCGTGGACATTTGTTACTTTTGACGCTTAATCAAGCTTTTGTCTCACATTGTGTTTTAAGTCACAAAATGTTGATTATTCGGAAATAATTAATTCTTAGACACAAAGTGACAGCACAATTGGCATGCAATGTTTTGAATAATGGAAATAACTTCATTGAACGGAATACGAAACAAGTTATTACGTTATCTTTGTATTGAAATAAAGGACGATTACGAAACCTTTTATGTAACTTGAAATATTAAAAGTACTATAGTAGTAGTAGTAGGTAGTAACCGCATTCTTTATAATTAATCGAAAATATATCAATAAATTAAACTCTCTCTCACACACACTGAAATACGCACATATTAAAACCAATTTTATTATAAGTCTTGATAATATTTCAAATCGAAAAAACATAACAATATCCGTGTATAAAATATTAAAAGGCGCAATATAAATATTTTCTTCACAAACATTCGCTTAGAGCCATAATACTAAAATCGCATTACCGAAGGCTTTACTCAAATAGAATCGATTAGCGCCGTTTAAGTGGAAATAATAACATTTTACATCAATTACGAATACTTTGGATTCCTTTGGAAGGAATGAAGTTTTTGAATCAAAGCTTTCGTTTGTTTGATTATGGTAGTGGTTGATATAACAAATAAGTAATATAAAACAAATAAATAGTGTTATTACTTACTAATGTAATTAGCATGCCAAAATACAAAGAAAGTTTGAAAATAGTTTTTGCAACTACCCTCCAATTTAATAGCTCTGTCTGATCTTTTAACACGTTAGTTTATTATTGTTTTTTATTTAATTGTTTTTTTTTCGTTAGATTCTTACAAACCAATAGTGGAATCGAATAGGCAAACGACAAAAATATTGCATTTGATAAAAGTCTTAAGCCTGATTCCCACGGCATGTTTGCTTCACAAGCATTGGCAGACGACAAGCGCTTGACGACATCGGTCGCGATTTGAACTGAGCGTTCCCACGGCATGTGTGCGTAT
>CAJQZM010037881.1:0-15375 GCA_907164665.1 Colias nastes | reverse complement strand
ATGGCGACAAGCGCTTGTCGTCTGCCAATGCTTGTGAAGCAAACATGTCGTGGGAATCAGGCTTTAGCGGGACATCACTTAGAGCTGCTTGACCCAAGGGAGGTGTTATTTTCCGGCCAAAATCGATTCAAACAAATGGAACGAATCGTAATTTGGAATTTTCGTAGCACATGACTATGCAAAAATGTTTTATATTTTTATCTCTATTTACTTTCCAATACATAACTTCTTTTTCCTACGCAAAATATGACATAGCATAATGTTAATTTTCCCTAAAGGTAAGAACTTCAGCATATTTTTTGATAAACTTTTTCTTCAACAACTTGTACTCTATCCACTCGATAATTGCTTTATGTTCAAATTTAACTACAATATAATTGTGCCTTGGAAAAAGAACAAGGTATTTATTTTAGAAAAGTTATGAATACATATAAATAAATTTGGATTTTTTCTTACAGGTTACTTCACTACACGTGTAAGAGCGGATCCTACACTAAAACCTCATCAAACTGAACGTAAGAGAAGCCTATACCTATACAATATATTAATGTGGAGTTAAAATTTGCCATTATAATATTCTATAATTTTCCCTATAAGTAAATTACTTTATGCCAGAAACTGACGAGATTCGGTAAAAACTGGTTGAAACTAATTTTAATAATATTTATACAGCCCTTCTAAAAGAAGTCTGTTTAAGTGAGTAAATGTTTGAGTTTCAGTTTTATATAAAATTATATTTCAAGTCACCTGCTACCACTGGACGTAAAATATTAAATATAATAATAACATTCAGGCGTTATCAATTATTAGTAGTTACTTTTCGAATTATAATTTAACAGCAATCACACGTATGATAAAATCTTTATTCATGAATAATAATGATGATAACTTTTATTTATCGAGATATTGATTTATTGTTAACTATATCAATGTTTGGTTGAAAATAAATGATAACTACTTTGGATTATTTAACCTTACTATTAATATAATAAAGAAGAAAGATATGTATCTGTTTGTATCGATTTAACTAAAAAACTACTTGATCCGTTAAAAATTATTTTACCAATAGAAGCTACAGTTTTACTAAATCATAATAAAAACTGATTTCTTTTATCCCGTGTCAAACCGGGCGAACCCAAGCAAACTGCACGTTACTAATAAAACTTACTTAAATAATTTTTAAGCTTTTCAGGAATATAAGACAATGGCCTGCACAAGAGTCAAGATTAGGAAAGGTCACTAATTTCACCTGGACAAGAGAATAATTTATGCCAGAAACTGACGAGACTCGATAGAAACTGGTTGAAACTAATTTTAATGATATTTATAAAGCCCTTCTAAAAGAAGTCTGTTTTAAGTGAGTAAATGTTTGGTCATTAAAATGAATCGATATTCGCTATTTAACAGCTATAAGCTAGTCATTGTGACACTAGGAAGGAAGCAATTTGTGGGAAATGTGCCCAAGGATGATGGATGGACGGAAACTCTGGGCGATTATCGCGAATCGGGTTGTCATTAACGGGTTTTACTTAAATATAGAACTAGAGGATCGAAGGACTTCCTGCGAGTTTCGAATTTTGGAAATGTTTGATTATAGCTACGTTTAAGAAAGAATTAGGTGACCTGAAGGACTTCGTGCGAGTTGTGAATTTAAAAAATGTTTCTTCATTGGTTCTATAATTTGTTTTTAACTAGAGATAAATTAAAAACAATGATTATACAAACGTTATTACAGTTGGTCTTCAGTTATGAATGAGGTCTAAATAAACTTTTTTTTTTAGAAATACACACCAAGGATATGTAAATCTGTATGGAGACAGAGATTCACGTGGTGGTGACGTAGTGCAAACAGCTTGCAAAAGCTTGTTACAGTATTAATAACCAATACAAGAAAATTATTATTTCCGAAAATTACCTCATTACTGAAATTACCTACATTTCAGCACATTTTGAGCCACTCTTATAATCAATTATGAAAACATAAACAAACATGATGAAAAAAGTGACAATGAAGAATTGACAAACTTCGTCTTACGAACATGTAGTAAAGTTGTATCACAATATACAGATACAACCAGTAGGGAAACTTCATACAAACGTTTGAAATGGCTCACGCACACAAGCGTTTACGAGAATGGTAAGGGTATTAAGACAATTGACAGATATAAGAATACCCTCACGATTCTCGTAAACACGCTTGCTTGTGTGCGTGACCCATTTCGAACGTTTGTATGAAGTTTCCCTACTGGTTGTATCTGTATAATATTGTGGTTATATTCTCGTAGAGCCTGCATTTAATTAGCCAAGCCACAAGCCACTTGAGAGTAACACGCAAGCTGTTTTTAATGAACTTTTTGTTGGCGCTTTCTTATCTACGAAATAGTAAGTTTTCATGCAAGATTTTCGAAGAATTTACAGGGGTATAAAACTTTGAACTGGAAGTTTATTAACTTTTTTATGGATTTTGCGGAAAGCGAAAGCTATGTAGGTACCTACCTAACCCAAAAACTACATGTCCTAAAAAAGTATTTAATAGATTATCCAGTTGGAAAATATTTTGATAAAGATTTACAGGTAAATTGAATTGTATGAAATATTTTTAAGCGTTTACAAATTATTGAACAATCAATATGGGAAATTTATATAATCACTTAATTAAATGCGAGTTAATAGGTTTGAACTGTGACCAATTTACACGTATTATTTATTTGTGTTGAGTAAACACGCAACCAGATGAAATGAAATTTCGTACTTTATCAAAAATTACATGAAAATTTCATCCAACATTATCACTATTTACCTATATATTTTACATGCAAAAGTAACTCTCTTCTTATTGTTAGATAGAGCTCTTTTTAATGGATTCTAATGTTTTAATTCCATGGAAATTAGTACCTTAAAAAGCTATTATAGCAAATTAAAATATTTCACCTTCTGATTTTCAGTTTAACATAATACAATGTAACACTAACTACTACTGATAGTATAAGTGTTAAAAAAGGTTTAAAAGCAATTCTTACACCAGATTTTATTAAACTTCACTTAATTATCATGTTATAATAAATCAATCAAACTTATACGTAACTAATAACTCTTCACACACCCACATTAATGCAGTTTTAATTACACGCAAAACCTCGTACACATAGGTACATAATATCTTAGAGAGGAACTTTACAAGCGTTCATCAGAAACACGTCTTTATTGTTTTAAACAAAACTTTCAGATTGTTTTAGATGTTAAAATTCACTTTGGTAACTCATTGAATATCACGAAATTTATGAACTACTTCTTCCACTTTTCTCGAACATTATCCAATGACTAGCTGTGCCTCGCGGTTTTACTCGCATTGCTCCGTTCCTATCTTCAGAATTAAATACTAAATAATCTAAAGTGAAATAAATTTTCAAATCAGACCCGTGGTTCCTGAGATAAGCGCGTTCAAGCCAACAGACAAACAAACTCTTCAGCATTATTATGTTCGTACCTACAGATTAAATCTAACAATTTCTATCAACCAGCATTTTCAGTTTATACCGCACAAATTTCAAATTCATTGATCTTTAACATCGTCTACCAGATAACAAAAATCAATTTAAAAATCGCGCAGACAATGAAAAATAATGGATGTCTATCGGACATTAAAAAGAGCAAAGTCGATGCCATAAATATTGTAAGCTAAGGGAACAAATTAGCCAAAATGAAAGGGATTTAACGATTTATTTCCTTTTACGAGGTTAACCAGGATAAATATACCTTACCTTTGTTTAAATTTATTTTGGTCCCGTATAAACAGACGTTTTATTTGACTCGTATTTGGTGTTATCTTGTAGGCTGTGATCACAAGTTACGATCGTGTTATATGTGGCCTATGAATTGTTTTTATACAATTTATAGAATATTAGCTTTTGACCCGCGGCTTCGCCCGCTTGGTCTAAAACTTAACAAATTATAAGTACTTAATATACTCAAAGCTTACTTGAGAATCACTATCTATTTAAAAAAACCATCAAAATATGTTGCATCATGCGGAAAGCGACTTTGTTAAGTATAATAATTTCTTAATTTGTAATATTGTTATTGTAGCAGAATTACAGCAATAGTTTCAAAGTATGACTAGGTATTTAAACATGCTAGAAATAATTTACTTAAATATAAAATTCTTCCAATAGCCCATTAGATTCGTAACATTTCAAGGCATTGTACCAAAAATGCCGTGTGTATATTTTGTATTCGTATATGATATCAAGGATATTATTACGGCTTATATAGCAAGATATGATTAACGAGACATGTCATCCCTTGCCTCCCTTACGGATGCCAAATTCCTCTTTCGATTTTTGTCGCAAATATATATCTCTAAACATATTTTCCTAATATCTATTAATTTACTAGTTGATTTTCTAATCTTCCAATTTCATGAACCTTTCCTAACTTCAGCGTGCTTCGTCTACTATCCAAAATTCTAAATCAATTCCTCCTAAAATACAATTTAAGATCCGGCACGATAATCAATTATTATTTCCTAGTCAAAGGATAAGGAAATAAATTGATTTTGAATTTCAAGAGCTTTTACTAAATTAAACTAGGTAATAAAAGTTAAAAATCTCCTTAAACTAAACATGAAAGAATTTAATACATTCAAAAATTTGAAAGATAGATTTCCAAAAAACGTTCCTCTGCATCTAATTTTTCCAAAGCATTTCGCTTCCCGCTCCTTTGGGATCAGCATTTCATTCTAACTTGAATTCTTCTGGAATCGACTTTGTGATGAAATCGAATATCTATAACTTGTAATGTTAGTTCAATGGAAAAACCTTTTTGGTACGGAATTGATAAATTATATTCGATTTGTGTATTTTGCCATTTTTTGTAGTTTGCCGCTTACTGGGTTTTAGGTTAGATTTAGGATCAATTTTGCCCCATTTGCCAACATTACATGACATTAATACAAAATTGTGCCAACATTTACAGCTGGGTACTTACAATCTACACAAATATTATAAAGCTGAAGAGTTTGATTGTTTGAACGCGCTAATCTCAGGAACTACTGGTCCGATTTGAAAAATTATTTCGGTGTTAGATAGCCCATTTATCGAGGAAGGCTATAGGCTATATATGTATATCATCACGCTAAGACCAACAGGAGCGGAACAATGCGGGTGAAACCGCGTGGAACAGCTAGTAACATATAAAACAGTTTATTTCAAGAATAGCAAGCTTTTATCAACACATCTTAAAACATATTGAATAGGTATATTTCTAAAATTCTCAAGAAATAAAATATAGGACAGCCTTTCCTCGAATTGAGGGGGAAACTACCTTGTGCTCGAAAGATATTGAAGATCCGTACTCGCTTTTACAGAGGTATCGAATGGCCACTAAGGGACGAACAGAATAGGGTCGAAAGGGATAGTATTCTCAAGGAGTTAAGGCTACGGATAAATCTAAAAGGAACGCGAAAGAATTTTGCAACTGTGTAGGAATGTTTATTTAGGCGCTACTCAGAGGTAATTGCAATTATTCTGGAGATGGAATGGGATAAAGGAAGTGGAAATATGAAAGATGATGTCTTATTGCATTCCTGGAATTTTATATAGCTGAAAGAATACAAAATATTTAATTATTTTTTACCATGTAAATCCATAAATTATCGTGTAGGTATATTTCTTAAAATATAACCAAGTATACTAAATATAAAAGCTGTGAAATAAACCATGATATCAATTTTTATTTAGGAGTATATTAATATATAAAATGTCTGAAAATTTGTCCATCTATAATAAGAATATCGAAGTGTAGGTAAAATCATATAATTATAATTATGAGAAGGACAATAATTTTACTACCCACTTCTCATCACTAAAAATGAGTCACAAAACGGAAAAATACCATCGATTCACATTTCTCTATCATTTATAGCTTAATCGAATACTGAAGGAACATCGGGAAATAATGTAATTCCTGTGTCACCCTTCGGAATAGAAGCAAACGAGAAAATGTACTGCGAACAGGACCAGAATCTCTTGACCCCTACGATCTGTACTCATTTCGGAGTCACTATACTATTTCCTATACTTCCATCTCTTAGGGGAGTTCAGGACACACTGGTCCTCCACCCTGATACTTGCCAAGGTCAATATTCAAGGTTATGTTTTGTCTTGGCAGCGTCTTGGAATTCGTTACGAAAATGTATTGGCTACGTATTATATTAGGATATGAATATTTATTTGTTCTATGTGGAAGGAAAATAAGATGCGTAAGTTATAATAGTAATACGTTTTTGGCAATAATTAAGTCATGGATCTGAATGGCAATATATTTTGTGAACAATTTCATACAATATTTCTTCATATGTTTACCTTTTTTGCAACCTATACTTTCGGTAGGTTAATAGAGAACCTAACGAGGTTAACAATAATAATGTTGAATTCTATCAAATCCGAAAGAGACAGAACAATATACAGTGATATTTTAATCAAACACGTAATACCCCAACCAGCAAAGATGTCCTATAACAATAACTTACATCACTAAAAAGCTTTTTAAATGACGTATAACAGTGTCGCGGTGACAAGCTTGTTGTATAATAGCGTTTAATGAGATGATTTTGCTCTATAATCATACACAGCAAATTTGTCCCATAACAAGGTGATGTAAACGTTTATATCACTATTTTATACGGCGTTTATAGAGCAGCTCTTATCCAGATTTTGATACAGCAATAACAGGGCGATATTATCACATAACAGCGCTGGTGGTCTCTTTTTTACAGCAAATAAGTGCAATAAACGATTCTAGGGTAACCTTTATAGTCCCATGCCTATAGAGGCGTAAAAAAATCTACAATAGGACAATTTAGTGTTGTAATGGTTTTCCTTACTACTATTATAGCACTGTGAATCTTCATGGTTGCTGAAACTCCATAATAGAGCAATTAGGTGATATATCCGAGTTTTATATCACTTCTTTGTAACCTAATTGAATTATATTAGTGTTTTTCTGCCCATTATAACGCAGTGGTTTAATAGCTGAATGGTCAGAGTTATAGGACTGATTTACTGTATAAAAGAGTTAATAACTCTGTTATGTAACAAAGACGGCGTATTAATGTAGTAAAATGCGACACTTACGAGAGTTATACGGCCTATAAGAGAGTTTCTTTCACTTTAAAACAACAAAAACCTGCCATATTGTCAGCACCGTATCGTAAATAATTGAAGGGTTCTATTTAATAATCATGGATTTAGAAGAATGGAAAAGGTTTAAACGAAGTGGAACATATGTAAGACAAGTAAGAAAGCGATTTAAAAAAATCGCAACTTCAGTAACGATTGACACCAGACAAATTCAAGGTGAGGCTTCGAATACGGACAATGATTCCGTACAATCTGTTACATCCTATGAACAAAACCAAGTTAACAGCCAGCATGTGGTTTGTGATAATTCAGAAGCAGACCATTCAGACTCTAGTGTTTTGCTTGACACTTCGGGATCGGAATCTAAAAATCGGAATTTACACTAGAAAATACAAAAAAACATGTTATGGGTTTTCTATTTACATCAGGGAACCCTACTAATTTAATCCAGTATATGGCATGACAGTTGTCAAAACTACGTTCGTTTGCGGATGTATAATAGCCACGGAGTTGCTATTTGGCATCCTATACAGCAATTTGGTGTAAAATTAGTTTTTAATTACTTAAAACTCAATAATTCGAGGGGGGCATTAAAAAAACAGCGTAATTATGCATATAATCTATCAGTAAAATTTCATTCACAAGTCAGTTTATGTATCTAACATAATTAACAGCGTAACGAAAATTAATACTCGACACCACGATGATGGTTCCTATAGTCATTTACTCGTATTATAAACTGGTACACGATTTACCATTTTGTACTATAATTATAGCGTAATTGTGGCTCGTACATCGCAACTTCGTGCTACAAAAGATTTGCGGTTACTCTTAAAACACAACTTCGCGCTGTAACAGCATCGCGGTTCCTTTTATATCACTACTTCGCTCTATAACAGCATCGCGATTCTATAAGTGTACTCTTCTATAGGTCCAATTGGCATCTGAGTTGCTGCTACAGCAACACAATACCATCAAATGGCTTTATAAATGCGCCACTTTGGGGTTTATACAACGTTCTTATCACCCTTATAGGACTACCAATTAGCACCTCTGAAACGTTCTTATCCCTTCTATAGAGCAACGATTTGTTGGTTGGGACAGTTCGTGAAATAACGCCACGATTGGTCAGATAACCTCCCAGATATGAATGTTATTATTTAAACCTTTCAACAGCCTCTTCTAACTGTATAACTTAACTTATTACTGGCTGTGCCCCGCGGTTTCATCCGAGAATAAACCACGGGCAAAAACTTCTTCATTTAGTGAACAAAGTAGCTTTGAAATCCTAAGGTCCTCATCTATTTTCATTCCAAATATCATCAAAATCTTCGCTTAAAAGTATAATAGACGTACAGATAGAATTTCCTTTTATAGTATGAGTATAAATTTAACCCACATCTATATAATATATAAAAATGAAACCCGTTTCGCGTTGTCACGGCATCACGTGTGAACGGCTGAACCGATTTCGATAACTCTTTTTTTATTATATTCCTTGAAGTACGAGGATGGTTCTTATATAGAGAAAACGTAAATATGTACCATGGGCGAAGCAGGAGCGGACCGCTAGTAATATATAAACCTGAATAAAATAGAACAAGGACTTCCCTTACGACTAAAATATATAAATCAATTTATCAAGCGAGTGTCATGTCGTGCCAAGAGTCGAATACAGTCAAGAAAACTCTACCCATCTTTCTCGAAGTTTTTAAAGAACAAGACTTTGGTTTCGGTCTACACATTATGGTTAAACCTATAGATTTAAATTACCAATACATTTTTAGCAGTATTTAGACTTACTTTTTGACCCAGATCCTAAATGTTATAAGTGCTTGTTCCTGGGATTGCCACTTCATTTGATGAAAAGTGGTTGACAATAAAAAGTTATGCTTTGATTATAATTTTTTAAATAACATGCCAAAGTTAGCTGGTCTACATATTTCCATACCAAGTGGGAAGAGCTGGCAAACGGCCTTGCTCTAGGTAATACATAATAACATATTATCTAATATTCTAGCTTTCCGCCAGCAGCTTCGGCCGCTTTGTATAAAAGATCATAAATTATATACACCTTCCTCAAGTCTCAAGAACTATTTTATCTATTTTAAAAAACCGCTTCAATGTCCATTGCGTAATTTTAAGCAGACAGCAACACTATTCATACTAGGTAGTGATTTCACTAATCAACGTACAGCGTACTTTGTTACTAACTTCACAAGCGAACGTACGTAGCTGAATTTAATATTTGAGGCGTTGAAAGGAAAGTGTTTAATTATTCTAGATTATTCTGAAACTTCCTTACTTGGAGAAATTTGTAGCGAGCTTGAATCAGTGCTCTGAGCACTAGCAAATAGTATGCATTAAAATATAATGTTACCCTACTAATATTACTTATAATAAATGTAAAAATAACGTCTGTTTCTCTTCACGCTTCAACCATTGAACCGATTTGGATAAAATTTGGTATAGAGATAGCTTAAATAGACAGATGTTGTTATCTGCTTTCGCATTAAAAATATCAAATATGAAGATAGGATTTAAATAAGAAATATTTCGCAATATCTGAAAATTGCGAAATGTTTTGAGCTATTTCAGTGAGTTTCTTGATCCAGCCGCTTTTTGTAACAAATAGGCAGCGCACTCATACTCAGTTAAGGGGAAGTCAGCTTGTAGATATTTAAATAAATAACCTAGCATATTCTATTGAACATTTTTAAATTGGTATATTGGGTTTTTATAATGTAATAAACAGGATTAAAACATGAAGCCATGGATTAAGTTCATATAATATATAGGATATATCGGTCAATTAAAATGCTCTTAATAATAAAACATAATCCTTATGAACCTTGTGAACGCTTTATATTTTTCTTATAGACAACTATTTAGCTGTCTCATTTAGTTGTATATTTATTTACAAGTTTTTATCACTAACGACTGTATGCACCAAGTAGGTATACAAGATCCGGTTTATAGAAAACAATTATGTATCATTAAAAAGGTATCCTACATACCCTTAACTAGTACTGAAATAGCTATGTTTGATCCGTAGCAGGCGCGTACGCAGATTGCTTACGTAGTTACGTATCGATCGATTGATTTACACATAGATCCCTTTTTTAACTATGAATACCGTCAAGCGAAAATGCACCTTACACCTGTAGCATAAAGTCGAAAATTAAACGAATATATACTTGAAGATTTTTCTTAACAGCTGATTCAATACAAGGCGATAAGAACTTTATGTCTATAGATATAGAGACTAATATAGCTTTGTTGTTTCCAATTCGTCTTTGATATTGGATTTACAGCCCTATTTTTATGGCGATAAAGTTAATTTGAAATATGTGCGATGTTAACTTTAATAGCATGTATCGTGATTTAGATTTCTTGATGGCCATATGCTCGGATAGGTTTTAAATAGTTCATAGTTGGAAGGTATCGTAAAGAAGTCCCCTATAAGTGCTGTAAGTCATGTTGTACAAGTAATGAATCTTACTTGCAATTCTATTTCAAAACTGTATATATAAACCAGCCAAGAACGAAACGTGAATATAAAGAAATTTAAATAGCTATTAGCGATATGAATAAGATTACTATATAAAAAAAATCTTTGTTTCTGTGCAAATACGAAAAGATAGGATAAGAATGTTTCAAAAAGTTCATTTATGTAATGTGAAATCCCTTTGCCTTAAAAAATAAAGCTTACGAACAAAATCCTCAAAATATTTATTTACCACCTCCTTACCTCCTCCTCCTCCTCCTTACCAATATATCCTGCAAAAATATCATCACATATTACACTATCAATAAATTCATAATCCTTTGCCTAGATAAAAATTAAAAAAGCAAAACGTCAGCAATCTCGACAGGCGCATAATCATTCGTGCGCGTAAAAACCTAAACAACGTGACCGTTCCTGCGTCAGTTTCTTGTGCGAAAACCCTTAGAAAAATACACATTTATTCAAAATAAACCTTAACATATAACATTTATGCCACTCTTTTCCTTGTGTATAGATAATTGTTCCACCTAGGTTGGGAACTCACGACTTAATTCTAGTCTCTGCCGTATCTATTTTATTTTTGTTCTAGACTTTTGACCTCACGATGCCTTTAAAGTCTTTAATAATTTATTACAACCTTTCGCTAATGAAATAATGCGGTTCTGCAGCTTTTCTACTGTATTCGTTTATTTTAAAAACATAAACTGTCATATTATATTATGTTTCAATAACAAAGCTTTCATTCCCATAGTTTAAATAAAACATTTGCAAGAAATATTGAAGTTAGAAGAACATATTTTATCATAGGTAGTAAGAAATAAAACCTTCAATTGGTATATTCCTACGTTCGATTTTAAGCATTAATCAAACACTTATTTTTTTTTTAATTTTGTTGTAAGTACTGAAGTTGTGCTGTATCTAATTTTTTTTTAATATGAAAAACAAACAAAAAAATATACTCGCTCTTTCAATCAGCTGTCTTAAAAAGTTAAAATGCCAAAAAGTTAGCAAGGACGAAAACTTTTTGAGATAAAAGCTTCTGTGCTAAATCAATATTTTTTTATGAATGTATCGTCTTTTAACACTCTTGAATGTTACATTATAAAAGTTTTTATTAGATACTAAAAACTTTTTTTGTTGTTATTAATGACGGAGCAAATCCAAATAAACATAGGGGCAGGGGTGAAAATGGATTGTGAAGGTAATTAAAATTTACTTTTATAACGCCAATCAAATTACCTCTTTATTTAAAAAAATATTCCTTTATATTTTTGTATTTGAAACATATACAAAAAATTTATACAGATTTAAAATAACTCTGTATTTGAAATATTCAATCAAATATAACTGAATCCATAGGTTACTGAAACTATAATTAGAGGGAGTAATTAACACCGCTATTAGGCGTAAAAAGTAAACAAATTGCTTGTACATTAAAATGAACGGTATTGTTTTCCCCTCTTAAAACGGATTCTATAAACGGTCAAATTAATAGAGCATGTTTTTCATCGAATAGGGTTACCAGTTCTTGTTAATTTTTTGGGACAATTAAAGATTTGAATAAATCACGATAAGCGTTTTTTTTTTTATATTCTTCGACTGATAAATGAAATATTAATTACAAAGCAGCTGCGATTTTATTACAATGGCCATACAATTTCGCTTGCGAATTGAGGCACAAGACGATAAAAACAAAAAAGCTTATCCTTTGCTTGAGAATAAAATTATTGAATCTGCCTTCTCTTTGACCTAGTAAGATATTTTCAATCGATTCTTTGAAAGATCCTGAGTGAACGATAAATATAAAATATACAAGTTAAACATATTATATCTGTTGTTCCTACAATGTCTAATGTAGCAAAAATAAAGTGATTGAGTGATATAGAAAAATTTAACCAAATATTAAACAATACCAGTGATTAAATAATAAAAAAAAATACTTTTAAATACGACGATAAAATATTAAATTCCTAGTTAAAGCTATAAAATTATCAACGAAAACGAAATGCGCCGTGAAACTTCCAAGAATCATAATAAATTAACATAAGATGCGAAGGATAATCGGATCGCTTTAAAACAATTTTATCTGCGGAATAAATTATTATTGTCGACGTAAATTTGAGAAATTCCGTTACGCCAACGTTTTGGAATGTTTTTGAATATAATTTTAGTGGTTTAATAAATAATAACACAATAAATTTATAGAAACTGCAATGATAATTGTTTGTACATTTAGTGGGATGATGGTAGATATTTTTTAATATCCTTCTGAAGCTTTGATAGAGCTTTTAAGCTGAAGATTTAAAAAAGCTTGACGTGTAAAAATTATGTTTGCTAAAACTAAAGCTAAAGGTTTAGTTCTTAACTATTTGTTCATGGAAAAAAAAGTAAATCGGCTTGGATTAGTAGTAAGATCCTTTCTTTTGTAACGACGATGATATTGTATAATTAATTTTCTTAATTTCATCTGCCTAAATGTATTACTGTCTTACTTTCGTTGATATAAATTACATCATATTCAACAAAGAATATTTCATACATTTACAGGTCATCCAGAATCAAACAAAAATCTTGAAACCAAAACGTGGCTACTCTACGCAAAGTAACAATAGGTCGCGGCGGTCATTCACCCGGTCACGGGGTTACGGCTTACAGTGATACCATTGTTTATGGATCCTACACCATTAGCACACTTCCTTTAGATATATGCCATCGATTGTCCCTGTTTTAGGTTCCAATTTGCACTTAATAAGCAACCATAGCATTTATTCTTAGTCTTACCTGTATGGTGCCGACAAAACGACTGTAAAACGGTCTATAAGTTTGTACTTATGTAATAATATAATGTGTTTTCTGGAGAATTTATTAATTACATTATTATTATTTGCATACAGACATAAACAAATCTATGAAACAACTGAATTTACATTAAAAATTTTCGTACCTATTTGTAGATATATAATATATTCTAATAGTGCCATACATAAATACATTACAAAGTGGCTGAAAGAATTCATCATAATGCTTTATTTAGGATGAAAGTTGCCCAACTTGTACGGAAAAGTTTCTACTGGATACCATTCCGGAAACAATTATTATATTAAGCTGATGCTTAAGAGTCCATATCGATTTTAGAGTGATTTTGACTTGTTTCTGTAATTCTTTAGGCGCTCGTTTAACAAAACTAAATTAGTAACAATGTGTTTTATTATCTTAAATTAAAGATTCATTCAATATCTAAAATATGTTCGAGACAATTTATTGATATTCATTGTCCAGTTTGTTTAATAGCCAATAACCTGAGGCGTGTTTCAATTTTTTCCATGCGGGACGTTCGTGTCTTTGTAGTTTACACGGAATTTAAAAGAAGAAGTTTTCATATAAAATATACAACAGTAAAGAAACTGAGACATCCTAAAATATGTTCGAGGCAATTTAAGTACTTTTATTCAAAAATTCAAAGAAAATCTAAGTTAAAATAGCCTTACTTTGATGAAATTTTATGTGTATTTGGCGTCGAATTTCTAAAACATACAACAGAGTAAAAAATAAATAAAAAATACACATTAAATGATAGATTTATGCTTAAAAATTTTCAATCAAAAAAATACATATTATATGATTTATGAAAGTAATGGAATATTTTAAAGTTCTCTAGAATTTTCGATTATATACGGGAGCGCAAACGCTGTTACGGCAGACCGCGCTCCGCGCTTTAGGGAGTAGGACGTGTTGCGCTGCTCCGTCAGACACAAAATTACTAAAGTACGTTTTTCCCGCGCGTAGTAGTCGGGAAGCCCACGATACTAGATTAGAATTGGTGGAGTAGACGATAACGAGATAATAAGGTCCTATAATGTTTCCACTTTGAGCGCTTTCAGCCTTTGCTACTCGACTACACGATGATCGCGTTCAAACGTAAAAATACTAGCTTTCGTCCAGCGCAATTTTGTATTAGGACTCTTAAGTGATATTGTGCAAACATATTAATATGATTTTTGGTAAATCGCAATTAATCAAATCTATAACCAACTATTATATTCAAACAACTGATCTTTGATTAAGTGAAGTCCCGTGTCCCCTAGTGGGGTAAGGGGCAGATGCATTATGCATACATCTGTTTCACTGATCGATTTTCTTTAGGGACAAGTAGGTGATCAGCCTTCTGTGTCCTGCCAAACCGAGACATTTTTTTTTCTTCGTCTCCACCGGGAATCGAACCCAGGACCCCTCGGTTCTACGCTCACGCGTCAACCACTATACCAAGGAGGCGGTCAAATGATCTTTGATTGCTGTTTTCTAATATTTTTACTATATCAGTATAGAAAATACATAGGTATTATAAGCAGATCGCCGAATTTATATCTACATTTTAGTCCATACATTTGAGATTGCAAGTATCCAATGTATGTACTATTTCTGAAATAGTGAATATTTTCATGCAATTTCACAATTTCAAAGCACTCAGCAAAGTTTATAAGCAAATCGTTAGTCGCAAGGATTAAAAGATTCTAGGTTTTCGTTTGACAGCGGGGAAATTGGATCGGATATTCGATTTAACCATATCTTACTTGCTAACTAAAATTTCTATTCGTTTGAAAAAGCTCTCGTTCTTATTATAGTGTGAGACCCATTTGTAAAAAAGTCTTCAAATAACGATTTTCGTGGGACTCACCTCCGCCATACGGACTACTGATATCCACTTAATCGGCATGTTTTTCTGAACAC
>CAJQZM010037878.1:0-35243 GCA_907164665.1 Colias nastes | reverse complement strand
CCGTCGGAGTGGGGAGCGTGAGGTTTTTTCGTTACGGAATTTCTCGATTCGGTCCCCGCGCTCAAGGCTCGCGATAGAAGCTATGCAATAGCTTAACAAATAAAATGCTTTGCTGACGGGGAGTCCTTTTTGCCACCATTGCAATCTTTTTTTTCTGTTCTGTGTGTAAGATTATTAAGATTTATATTTTTTTTTTTACATGGTGGCAAATAAAACGCTTTCTATTATATAATCTATTTCTTTTTCTATTTCTATTTCTAAATATTTCAGGACAATTTTCACACACGGCACGATCTGATCCCATAGTAAGCTTTCGCTTGTGTTATGAAAACCAGATGCCTGATAAACATACATATATGATTTTAAATAAATACTTATATAGATAATTAATACTCTGACACAAAGCAACCATCTATGTTCATCACACAAATATTTACCGGATGGGAATCGAACCCACGACCTCTGGCTTGCAAAGCAAGGTCACTACCAACCAAGCCAACCGGTCTATCAAATAATATGAATAATAATCAGTAATGAATCTTGTATTAATTTACACGAATATGGCCCAAGATATTTTAATCAACACTATATTACGAAGATTTGTAGTTTTGTATGAAAATAATAAACTTACAAAATGCTCTACCGATTTGAAAGAAACATTTATTTGAATCCACGAGACAGAATAATCATATATTTCTGTTCAATCCGTACAATTACTTTTACAGGTGTTTATTAAAACGCTAGCACGGTTTAATTTAAGTTTTTTAAATAACATACTATTTTCGACAAAATGCTTTAGTATAATTAATAACTAACCTGTTCAAGAGCTCTCCATAAGTCATTATCACTATAAATATTGAAGGGATCCAAATTGTATCGGATCGTAGCTGAGAATAACACTGGTTCTTGAGGAATTATCGAAATTTTCGACCGAAGATTCTGAAATACATTTATTTGTTAAAAAAAGTGTTAGTGACGATGTATTCGAAAGCTTTTTGAAGTGAAACTTCTTTAGGCGCGTTAAGAGTGAAATTTCAAGGTCGCGTCATGACAATACCGTCACGTCATGGAGTAAGACGATTTTGGAATCATTGAATCCTGCCAAAGAAGTTTCACTTCTAACACGTGTGCTCGGCACACACATTTTTTTTTATATTCATAATTATTGCATATGTCTGGAATTAACTAGAATTAGATCTAATCTGAAAACTCAAAATTGAAGAAATTCAAATTTAGCTTAGATAATAAATAAATTGCTTAGGTAATATTCATAATATATAATAACTATATTATTTTATCATATTACTTGTCGTGCCACTAATGAGGTGTCGATATCATCAATGGTAATATTTCCGTCGATGTACGCAAACCTGAAGAGAGCGGATATGAGCGAAGACTTTCCAGCACCTGTTCTTCCAACAATACCGACCTGGACAAAATAAAAATATATATTTTAATATTAACTTGAACCCTATGAAAATTTTTTGAAGAAATTTTAACGGATGTTACAACTTTAGCGAAATGTAATAAAAATCTATGGAAAAATACATTTATGTTATAATATAAACAAGCATGGGCGATACCAGCTACTACACTTTATAAAAATCTTTAAATTAATGATAACGATAGTAAGAACCTTAACGAAATAAGAAAACTTTTATAAACTAAAGCTAGCTTTCGTAAATTCCATAATATGTAGGACTAATGACTGATTTTGAAAGTATTTATAATATTAGCAGTGTTACCTTCCATCCACTCTCAATAACAATGTTCAGATTTTTCAGAATCGGCGGCTCGTCAGGAGCATACTTCAAGTTAACATTTTGGAACACAACCCTGCCTTCTGAAGGCCATGTGGGAGATACATCCCTTTCTGTAAAAGAAAATTACTTTCAAAAGACTGCATCTATGTTATATGATCAATGGAGTATTTAAAAATATAAATAAATAATTCAGGACATTTTTCACACACGGCACAATCTAATCCCATACTAAGCTTTACGCCTTGTGTAATGGAAACCAGATGGCTGATAAACATATATATATAATTTTAAATATATACTTATATAGATAATTAACACCCAGACACAGAGCAAACATAGATGTTCATCAAACAAATGCCCTGGGTGGAAATCGAACCCCGACTCTCTGACTTCGAAGGCAGGGTCGCTACCAACTAAGCCAACCGATCAGTCAATTAGAAAACAATATTCGTTTAAAACTACGAAAAGTTTACAAAGAACCTTATTATATTATTAAACATAATTCAGTTCAAACAATTCGCTAAAAACGTAATTCAATCCGAGATGAAGAACAATTTGTTCCAGTATGAAGCCCTAACTTTCCAGTTTCTTGGTAATGACGGGCTTACTGACTTAAACACAGAAGCTTTGAAGTAAACTCAGAATACATGAGGAAGTAAAGTAGCACGAGAATAGGCATGACGACAGTATCCATAAATGATCGTATTAATGTTTTTAAGGGAAAAATGTATAATAAATAAATTAAATATAGTGACTTAGAAATCTTAAAAACATTAGGATTAATGAGATTATCAATAAAATAAAACATTGAAATTCTGCAGTTGGCCATTTTGACTAAAACACGCGTGACGTCACGCTTAAGTAAACAACTCACGTCAGATGTGTTTTGTTGTTATGAATATGTTGAGAATACGCATTTTTATTTATTTTCTATTGTTTCACGTATGCTTTATCGACTCAGAACAGAAATATAATTGCGAATTCACGAATACATGGTTTGGGGTTCTCCGCGCCAACTTTACACAATCATTTCTTATTATTTTCTCGCTTGCAATAATTACTAACACATTTTTGAGCATTATTTTTATGTGGATTCACACTGCAATACTGCACACCACTTATAAACTTTGAAATTCGTTTCTATAACACATATTAAACAAATATTTGTTTAATTTTCTTCGCAATGCGTACAAATAATTACGTATTTACTAAAGAGTGACGTCACGCCTACGCCATGACACCTGCGAGCTGTTTTGGCACAGTTAATAAATATTTTTTGAAAAATGGCTTTTATCTTCGTTAAAATTAAGTATATTACCGAAATATAGGGTTTTTCTTGTATAGTAAACGTATACACACATTATGGAAGAGGATTTCAAAATCTTTCGTCATGCCTATTATAATGGCGGTCTGATGTCGCGCATACTATTTTTGGTTACCTTTGTGACTTGTATACGGGCTTGGGGAAGCTTCTAGATTATGATTTTTTGGACAAAAATTGAAAGAATCGCACACATAGATATGCTTTTTCATTTATTGAGCTTTATATTTTAGCATTCTGATAAAATATAACAATTATTAAGTTTTTCTTTGAGCAGTATTAATCACACACAGTTTGGGTTTGATTTATTTATTGTTTTTGGGATTTGTGTTTGGAGTATGAAGTTGATCTAGTTGCGTATAAATATTATCTGGTTATTATATTAAACTAACATCTACACATTCCAATATGAACATACCTAATATAACCTTCAAATACATTACAGGATATCTATTTGACCTTAATATTAATATTATCTACATAAATGATAAATATTCTGTTCTTATGTGGTTATGTGGTATAATTTACTAATTTTTTTCATTACATCTTACTATACAAAATTACTTACGTCCTTCAAACAGATTGGGTTCAGTATCAATACGCGTGTATTCCAAAACTCTTTCCACACTGGTCAACTGTGCGATGAACTCCACCAACATTCGGGCGCCATGTTGCAACATGGCCGTCAACATGTTACTCTGTGTGACGGCTAGACCAACACTGCCTACTGCTATTATACCACCTGCAAATTATTTAACAGTAAGTCGTGTACAGTACTCCAAAATTAATAATGCGCATGCAGATCTTCGCTAATTATCGTATTTCCAGAAACACCCGAATCACCCCGAATCATTGAATCGTAAGTGCCCTAAACAATGCACTTGCATCTTGCACCTTGTTCGAAAGAAATAGGAGTCAATTCAGAGTCATACACAATCGAAAACAATTCGGGCGATAGGTGACGGTAGCCTGTCAGTCAAAAAATTCAAAAATCCGTCAGTCGTCTTTATATATTGGTGGTGACCGCACGGATTATCTCAGTATGGAATTATATAGAGCTGCTGTTACATACCCTTCTTAGTTTTGTTTCAAAGTTGAATTTTCCGGTAAAATGATTATTTACACAGGTAGCAGATAGTAGCGGGGAAAGTGAAAATTAATAGGAACATAATGAAAGTTCTGATCATTCTAAGATATCAGAAATAGAGAAAATCCCTGATTCTGTAAATCCTTTGGACTGAGATTTTAATGATTAGATTTCACAATTTAAATGTAAACCAGTGTTTGAAAATCATTTTTTTAAATATAAACTTTGTCTTATTTTAACCTTCCATACATCCATCACTACGCCAGCTTCAGTAAGACACTTTAACAGTTCTAAGTATAGAATTTTCTAAGTAAATCAATACAACAAATATATATTCGCAATCGTGTGGCTTATCCTCGCTATTAACTTACATTGAATTATCGAAACAAATTTCGTTACTTATCTCTTTTACCATAAAATCACAATAAAACTCATTATTCTAATAAACTATGCATGAAGAAAATACATTTAACCACTCTATATACATATCGTCTTCGGAGGCTCGGGGAATATGACAGTTGCCGAACAGTGACGAATTTTTCTATGCGCATTATCAGTTTGGGAGTACTGTATTATGAAGAATAGAATATTTACGGGTATTAATAAAGAGACTAGGCTATTGATGAAATGGCTGTTTAACCAGTTGACTAGAAAATATTATTTATAGGTAACAATAAAGAGGCTAGGCTATTGATGAAATGGCTGGTTAACTAGTTAAACTAGTTAGACTACGACATGTATCTTTTTGTGAACAAACTGAAGACATCATGAGCTTAGGCTATTAATTAAACAGCTGATTTATGTTAAACTGGCTCCAAAAATGCCTTTTTGAGAAATAAATGTCTAATAAATACCCCAGAATAATATTACGCTGACATTGGTTTTGATGCCTTTAAATAAAGCGAATTTTATTTACTTGAACGAAATGATTTGAGTTTTAAATATCACACTTAAGAAGTAGTTACGTATTTCTTAGTGGCAAAGACACATTTTATTTTGCCGTAGCTTTCAACCCACTGCACTTTACATCATAGACGATAACCGCTTTCCAATACAATTTACATCGCCTTAACCAAGTAATGTTTTATTTCTGAGACTAGCTTTCCGCCTGCGGCTTCGCCCGCGTTTTCAAAGAAAAACCCGCATAGTTCCCGTTCCCGTGGGATTTCCTGGATAAAACCTAGCCTATGTTGCTCAGTGAAGCTTTCTAATTGTGAAAGAATTTTTGAAATCGGTCCAGTAGTTTATGCGTGAAAACCTTACATACATACATAATTACAAACCTTTCCTCTTTATAATATTAGTATATTATTATTACCGCGAAGCGCGTCGAACGCGGCAACTGATACACAAAAATAATCCTTATGGCATGATTCTGTATTCACGCGCGATGACTTATAGCGTATTTCATGTATAACTTTGGTGTTTATACACCGATTTACATGATTCTTTTTTTATTGAATAGGTAATAAATTTAAGAACATTTGTGTCGTACATGATTTCTATGTAGCTTTAACCATTAAGGCTGCACACGCGACGGAAGCTTAAAAAATGGAGTAACTTCTCCCGTTTTCCCAATATTTCCCTTCACTGCTCTGCTCATATTGATCGTAGCGTAATAAAAAGTATACTATAACCTGCCCAGGAGTATAAAGAATAATTGTGCCAAATTTCGTTAAAATCCGTCGTGTAGTTTTTGTTTCTATAACGAATATACAGACAGACAGACAGACAGACAGACAGACAGACAGACAAAAATTTTACTGACTGCATTTTTGGCATCAGTAGCGATCCCTTATCACCCCTTCATAGTTTTTTTTTAAATATATTTCATGTACAGAATTGGCCTCTCTACAGATTTATTATAAGTATAGATAAAATGCCTATCTTTCATATCTTTGTGTCTTCATGTTATTCGAATTGGTTCACAATTTGTAAATGAAAAACATAACAAACCAAGGGACAAAATTGCGGTTTTGATATTTTATTCTCTTTGATCATCGGTACAATTTTATCTGATATCATATTTATTATTGATAGATGTTCTAAAAATATTCATGAAAATGCTATAAAGGTAAAAACATGTTATAAATGGAAATATGTTTTCTTACCAAAATCAAGATACAGGAAGACGAAAATAATAACCGTAAGGTATATTTGGCACATGGCGTCCAAATAAAAACCAAACGTGCTGCCTCCAGCCAAATAACAGTTCCAGGCAGATGTATGGAGATCCTGTAAATATGATTATATAAATAATATTGTCCAATTGAGTAATTAATTTGATTATACGTGCTTTTCGTAAACTTCTCAGGCTCTTTGGATTTTGTGATTATATATTTAGATCCTTAGAACAAAATCTTAGCGAAGACTTAAATTAGTTGTTTGAAAGGAAGCTATTATTTAAACCCCTATTAATTCCCTCATAGACACAAGAATTACCTATTTTTTAATAGTGTTTTCTTTATTTTCTTTCATTTCTAATATTTTATTTTATTTCAAATGGGTAACATAAAATAACATAATGTAAACTATCGTAATCACAATAAACAGGGATCCTTTGAGGTCTATAGTGACTTTGTGATCCAAGGCTGAGCAATTTCGATGCTCTATGAACGTAGCTTTTAGATATCCTCAAGAGATAGTGCAGAGTTTTCGTACATCATGTATAGTTTCGAAGCTGTTATTAGAGACTACTTTTTTTTATTTAAAGTTCTACAGTTATTTTAGTTCTATAAAAATATTTACGTTATCTATAGGTCTTTCGTAATGATGAAGATGCAAATTGATATCACTTATTGTGTTTATTGATTGATTAAAGTAAGTAAAACGAATGAGATTATGAAAGAAAATAGACATTATCATGTGTATAATATACTTTATATCATTCTTCATTGTTGTTGTTTTATTTAATCACTTTGATCATAATATCGATAAAACGCAGTAGGTATGAAGATAGATATTATTTTCCGTTAATTATTTTATAGACTGTTTGAAGGATTTTCAGTGGCACCAAGAATTAAAAAAAATAGTATAACATTGAATAAATTCACAAACCTGGTGCCTATCGAAATCATCTATAAGTCTGTTTTGGGCATTAGATGACCGTATAGTAGCAATTCCACTTAGAGATGATGTCACCATTGAAAATACTGGACTTTTTGCTGAAAAATCATACCTTAGTTTAGTTCTATTATCAAGTAGTTAGGTTTTGATTATTAAAAAGAAGTAAGTAAAGAAAAAAATACAATTATTGAAATTGCCCTACCTTGTAGGGCACTGGCCTTTTACAAGATAAGATGGAAAAAATATTAAATATACACTCTACTGTCAAGAATAATCTAGATAATATTAAACTGCACTTTACTCACTAGTAGCTTCCAGACGTTTCACACCCTGCGCAGTCTTCAAATATAATTTCACGAATATGAAGAACAAAACGAGCAACACAGCCGAAGGCACTAAAGTCCAGTACAAAGCTACTGCGTTTAATATCAGAATGAATATCAAAGTGCTGTAAATTTGCAACACGTCGAGTAGAGAACGGGGCAATATTTCGTCCAACGCACCCATGTCCTTTGTGAAACGATTTAAAATACGACCTGAAAGAAAATTATGTGTAATTTTTTATTCTTTTTTATTCTAGGCAAGCGCTTGACCACAGTCTCGCCTGTAATTCTTTATTCCTTATTTTAATAAGACTTATTTTCAGATATCCGATGGATGTGAGATACCTACTTTTATTTATAATTATCGGGAACAAAGCAGATTTCCAGATCAAAATTAGTCTAGTAATAGATATTTTCAATCATACTTCTCCCTTTTTTATGACTTTTACGACTCTTAACCTAAAGTAATAAACATGAAAGTTTTGGTTTGAAAAGGCGCGGCAACCGCAATGCGCTGCCAAAAGTATTTAAAACTATTGATAAAAACTATGGAACATGGTTCGCTGCCAGAAATGTCATAATATACTTGTATACGGTATTTAGAGTAAGCTCTTGAGTAAGCTAAAAAATGTTGTTTTAGTACATAGTTTTACAAGATTTCATAATAATGCATTTATTGTACCAGTCACTTGTCTCTGGGAAAAAACATAAAATAAATCTAAAATAAAATAGCTTTACATTGATGAAACTTTTAAATTGGTTCAGTAGTAGTTATTAGATCTAATATTTATATCATACCAATTTTTTATTTTTATTTATTTTTTGCCCGCTTTTAAGGGGTAAGGAAAGGATTGACGACAGGAAAAGGAATGCACTAGGAAGGGTAAGGTAAAGGTCTCATTAATTCGTGTTTAATAGAAGACTTATAAAAGTAAATATATAAATCTAAAAATTACCTGAAGAACTGGTATCAAAGAAGCGCATAACACCCTTAATCATGGTAGAGAACATGAAATCGTGGAGTGTTCTAGAAGCGTTAGCGCAAAGCGCCGCGAAGGGAATGACTCGAATGTTCGCTAGGAAGATACACGCTATCACTATACTGCCTTGTATTATGAGATATTCGCCCGTTGTGAACGGACCCACTTGGACGTTTAGACCGGGATCTAAAAAAGATTATATAAAAGAATATTAAATTAAGTAATTCAATATATTTTTAATTTATATACTTAATTTAATATTCTTTCTAACCGACTTCAAAAATGGAGGAGGTTCTCCATTAGATTGTATTTTTTTTTAGGTTTTGAACTATTGACTGGGTGAACAGATTTTGATAATTCCCTTTTTATATGAATGTGGTGCCTGCCATTTTGTGGTCTCATTTAAATTTAGTTTCGTCCTAACAATTTGAAGTCGGTTTTTAATATTTGGTTAAAAAAATATTTACATACAGAAAACACAAATTATGCATGTGAGACATTATAAGGAGCAAAAGGCTTTATTCCTTAATAGGAATCCAGCTATTTTTATATAAAAAAGTAGTTATTTATATAAATTAAATATGTTGTGAAATCCAAAGATATGTGTAATGAAAATAGTATCATGATTTATTATTGGCATTGAAATTATAAGATAAGATTATTTATTCATTGATAAATAATTGTAAAATGTTTAGTTACACGGATAATTATTACGATTAGGAATAATTATTATTAAACTTTACCTATTTCCTCTCCTTGCATCTCTTCCTCGTAATTGGCCATTTGATTTGACCTGTAAAAATATATTATTACTGAAATTTACATAGTTGTGTACACACAACTCTAAATGTTTTGATAAATCTAAAAAAAAACTGTTAAACTGGCAAAACGGTTATGTGAACAATTTTTGTTTCTGAAAAATCTCAAAAAATTCATAACACATATTAAACTAAACAACTAAGTATTATAATGAGTAAATTAATTAAAAAGATAACGTGCTCTACGTTATTCCTATGTAAAAATTACGTACCAAAAACTGAGCCAATAATCAAAACTAGCAGCAGCAGTAGTGGCCAGTATAATGAGCGTCATAGTAAAGAGAATAAAGCAGATGCTCCCGCCGGCTCTAAAGTACGCGCTAATCACTTCCCACCGCAAGTTACCCGACTGCTTCTCTTCTGCTTGCATCTTCTGCGCTTCGAACTCTTGTAGGTCCATCTCACTGTCGTTACTGGATACGCTTCTTAGGAGAACCTTTTCGTTTTCGTCTCCTTTCTATATTATAATAAAAAATGAGCGTGTGTGCCGCACACGTGTCAGAAGTGAAACTTCTTTGGCAAGATTCAAAGACACCAAAATGGCCTCACTCCATGTACTGTCATGACGTGACCTTGAAATTTTACTCTCAACGCGCCTAAAGAAGTTTCTCTTCAAAAATTGAGAACCTCTTTTTATGTAGGTTACAAAGTTATTATCTTAGGTTATTATGATTAGAATGTTAGACTGCGGTGTTATTCCGCTATCAATTGGCTATCAATGTAAGTATACTAAATACGTATCTAATAATAATTCATAGTTTAAAGTAATTGTCTCAAATTTATCATTAATTTTATAATCATTATTTACGAAACATTATTTAATATTAGAAAAAACATAAAAAAATTACGTAAAAATTGATGGATTCAATGTTAGAAAGAACAATTCGGTTTTCATTGTAAGAAAATTAACTTACATTTGCAGTTGCGGATTCATCAGTCTTAGTTTCTTGTAAATTAGTTAACATCATAGCGAACTCCTTTCCAGAGGTTGCAAGCTCATCGAACGTTCCCATATTCTCAATACCACCCTGTAGTTAAAAATAATCTTCAACGACCATGCTATTAAAATAATTACTAAGAGACAATATACCTAGTAATTAAATGCATCGAATGTAATGAGTTTTATTTGTACACGCGATATTCTTTCAGAGCCCCGCGGCTTCGCTTACGGACTTATCCAATATAGAATTTCATACAAATTTTACCACCCCCACCCTATCGAATAAAATTCGTATTAAATCCGAAATACATATTTCTATAATTGCGTCGAAGTGAATAAAATAAATTAAATTTTCGGATATATTTTGCCACCTACTTTCACCACCCTCGTTTATTTATGAATACTTTCCGTAGTACATTATTAACAGTTTCCTGTTAACATCAAAGAGTTTCAAGAATTCCATGTTTTTTTTATGTTTTTTCCTATTATATTTAATAAAAAATCTATATCCAATCAACTGAGATAGAGTGCAATCTATTCCGGATCGGTTGGAACGATAATTGAACTTATGTAATGACGAGGTTGTTACCGAGCGTTTAAAAAGCTTTTCGTTGTTCCTAGTAGAGCCGTTTACAATAAAACTTTTGTGATACACGAAAAAGTGGCAATAGCAGTAGAGATTGTACTTGCCTTCCATGCAGATTAGTTTTTACATAAATATTTAGTTGTTCTATATACAACAGATTTATTTATTTATTCTTTAATACCAAACGCATCAATCTATGTGGAAAAATTTAAGCTTGTTTTTCAAGGAAAAGTATGTTAAGGAAAATAACTTCAACAATCGATAGACAATGAAGATAACATTCTATAATAAAAATAGTGATCGAAAATAAGGCGTCAATACATGATAAAATTAATTAAAAATTACAAATAAATGAACTGAAGTGATATAATACGTGTAGTATGTGCAATGATAGTACAATAACAGACTGCACGGTTTGTACAACAATTACGTGGTTGCCCGCTGCGGTTTTTATGTATCTCTTTTCAAATATATTCATATTGTAATTGAGTATTGCATCATTTTTCTGTACTAACATAAAACAGACGTCATAAATGTATCATACAAACTTAGGTATCTAATATTTGTAAATTAGTTGTTTACTTGTTTTATATTCTACTAGCTTTTCGCACGCAGATTCGCCCGCGTATAGTCAAAGGAAACCCGTAGGTATAAGTTCTGTTCCCGTGGAATTTTCGGAATAAAAACTAGATATCATATGTCTTAATCCAAGTTAATCTCTATGTGTGTGCCAAATTTCATGAATATTGGTTGAGCAGATTTTGCATGTAGGAGTAACAAACAAACATACAAACTTTCGCATTTATAATATTAATAGGATAGAAACGATAAATATAAATGAAATGATCTACATTTTCGATTATAACTAGTGAATACGTATGTGCCTATAGTAGTCGCCGATTGTCGCCAGCCGTTATATCTAACATCTGCTCGTATTAAAGCATGGCCTACATAGATATTTAGGGTACATTTTGATAGATGATTGTAGTTCAGAATTGTAACACAAACCTCATTCAGTACGATTATATAATCAGCAGCTTTAAGGAAGTGTATTTGATGGGTGACCAAGATCCTTGTCCGCCCTTGCAGGTAGTCATTGATGCATCCCTCGAACAATTGTCGACCAACATTTGCGTCAACCGCTGATAATGGATCGTCTAACAAGTATATATCAGCCTAAAAAACAAAAAAAATATAACTAAATACACATTAAAAAGTAATGCAAATAAAATCATTAAAATATTCCACGAGGCAAGTAATTAGTTGTCTAACGAGTTTCAGTTATTCAGGCGCACGATAAGCTATACATTATTATGCACAAAGCGGTCGAATCGAAGATTGCTTTCGAGCAAATATTTTTCATAACCGCGTTACGTAAACGGGAAAATAGATGAAAACGCTCGAGGGGAACTAAATTGGATACGTTTGTTTTTACGAATAAAAAAATGAATTACTTCTCTATAGACGGCGCGTGCCAAATTGATTCTGGCCCGTTGTCCCCCCGAGAGGGAGACCCCGCGCTCGCCCACCAGCGTCTGGTCGCCGAACGGGAACTGCTTGAAGTCCTTCTCTAGAGCGCATTTCCTGCATACCTTCAAGTAATGTATTGTAATGAACATCAAGGACCGATTTGTGGATGCAGCTTGCTTATGTAATGTTATGATGTTTTTAGATAGTATACTAGGGATGTATGTATTTAGGATACAAAGATGTTATATTATAATACGAGTGTATGAAAATAATAATGGAAACATATTTTTAAGCAGTGCATACAGAAGATACATAAATTTCAATGTTACAACATGCGAATGAAGGTATCTGTCTCAACAAGAATTTTATCAAAATAAGACAAATGGAATATAGCATCCAAAATTAATGTTGAAATGAGAAAAGTCTGCAGCAGCTCGGGATATATGATGCACTGTGAAGAAATAACGTCGTTACATAATAAAGCTAGTTTCTGTGATACGCGTAAGTGAACGCTAAAACGTGGCCCTATTGTCTGAGCACAATACGTACCCTCTTATATTTTTCCGGCTCGTAGGGCAAACCGAAGAGAATATTTTCTCTCACAGTACTCGGGAACAACCACGCCTCTTGGCAAGCGTACGATATATTCCCGAACACTGAAACCGTGCCAGTGGCTGCCGGCAATTCCTTTAGTAGCAGTTGCAAAATAGACGACTGTAAAAAGTTTAAAGGTCAGCCCTCTAATCGATACATAATAAATGTAGGTTGTACTTCGAAATGTCGGTAACTCAATTGCTTTCTGTAACTATGTGCTTATTACAGAATTAATGTAACCCTCGAGTTTTATCTTATCTTTACATAAATAACTCGACGAAAATTTATATACAAACAAGTCTACTGATGTAGACTTTGTTTGTTTCATGTTCTTGTTAAGAAACGTGGGTTTATTCTCATTATATAATATAAGCTATGAATAATGTATACATATGTATTATGTATGTATGTTCATCTGTTGTAAGTATCGCTAGAGGCGACTTGATCGTCCCTGATTGAAGTCTGTGTTACGTCACACTAAATTGAGAGCCTTGAGAGCCTCATTGATCGTTCTTGATGTATTTTTTAATTTATTGGTGTCCTACTCATTTCCTATTTGTCTATATACTTTATTTAATGTCATAGTAAGACATAAGTAACTAATTCTAGAGTTCATAAACATTATCATTACCTACCATTTTTATTTAATTCATGCATTGAGCATCAAATGTAGAAATGGGAATACCTAGCTCACAAATTGAAGCTCGCACTCCAGTAAACTTTTCATTTCAACTTACGTAACATCATCTGAATATTGCACACAGATATGATAAAATATTGGATTGCTATGTAAATCGTTATTGGAAATTATAATACGCAATTTCATTTTAATCATTGCGGGATTATATTGATTGTAATTTTGTTTATTTACTTTATTCAACCTTATTTATTTAGTCAAAGCATATCAAGTTTATCATTTATTAATAGAATACACACTTCAGGCTCTATAATACGTTTTTTAAATAACAGTGAAATTCATTTCAAATAATATTGACAAATACACATACACAGAGTATAATATACTTATAAATAGTAAATTACCTTTCCAGAACCAACGGCTCCAATGATAGCACACAGTTTCCCTTTTCTGATTCTGAACGAGATATTTTTAAGGGCCAAGAAATTGGGGTCTCCAGTCCAACTGGCCGATACATCGCGGACCTCAACAATAGAGTCTCCCCCTGGGTGGGAAATACTTCTACGTAACCTTCTGTGTGGTGCGTTACCTGTTATAAATAGAAAAATAAAAATAATTACAAAAGCTTATTTAGCTCTAAGATAAACAGATTGCGCTGAAAGTCAAGCATACTTCGGCATTCCTTCGGCCACTTATTATGGGTTGTGTGCGTTCCTCATTATGACGGGAAGCTTGCTTGGCTTTCTCATTAACTAAAATAAGCATAATGTGAACATTCCTGACTCACCATTAGTGAATGACATTTCTGACTTGGGCATGTAAGAAATAGGCCGCACCTCCACGGATTTTGGTTGTTTAAAGCTAGCGTTAACTTTGCGGAATATGTTGGATATTGGCGCCAAAGATCCCGAACTTAAGTCTGGGCGATCCTCTGTAAATAAAAGCATAGTCTTGGCAAGGAATTCATGCTTTATGGCGACGTCTCCTGCATATCGTAATAAAAGATTAAAAAGAAAACATTATTCTTTCATGTGTCATAAACATACGATACGAAATAACATACAATATAACACGAGCTAATACATTTTTATTTATCTGATTACAATTCATGTACATAGATGACGTGCGTCGTATCCAATTAAAGCAGCTACTCGTTCTTTATCAATTAAGAAATAAAACTTATACTTTTTTACAAATTTTATTTCAATTTGAAATACATTTAATTTTATAAAAAGTTCCGCATCGCTTTTGGGCAGCCTTCATACCAAGGCCGTAATTTTAATTATTTTTCACGAGGACCTAATTATTTCCCTGGTCTCATTGATAGTAGTATTTACGAGTCAAAACTAGGTTAAGATATACGTGAATAGATAATGGTTTCATTTATCATAATATACCTAATCCATTTTACAATAAACTTATTGATTACTTATATCAAAGTTTTTAAATTGCCCGTATTGTCTTAATCAGAAAAATACTGAAAGCGCATGTGTTTATTGTGTCTTCAATAACTAATTTCATATAGTTAAGAAATATATAAAAGCATAAAACATGTGTGCGTAAACAAACAAAGGAAACAATATCAGCATATGTATTTTGTTATTAAAATTTGCTTAGATTTGATAACGATCGTACTACAACAATTATAATGAATTAATACAATAATTTTCCGTTTTGGTATTGCGTATTATATTAGAAATATTAATTTAAATAGTATTCAATACATTCATATGACAAAGCCTACGACGGTCGAGCCGCTCTATGGTTGGAAATAACTCTTTAATTTATTCCATTACTTAGCTAAATGAACCGGTTCCAGGAACATCGCAAGTATTCTAAATGTAAGTTCGTAAGTTCATGAAATCCTAATTGCATAATTATCGTTATATTTACATATTTTCATTCAATGTAATGTACAAATTCTAAGATATAAAAGAAAAAAAGTCAATACATTCCTTCCCTAGCCTTCGTAGGACTTGTCTGTGAAATACGACATGTTATTTAAATGACCTTAACAAGTACTTTAAAATTTAAATTCATATTACTTTTTATCTAAAAAGTAATTTTGGAGAATTGAAGTTTTGATGAAAAGAAATGTATTTACATTCTTTACTTTTTTATACCTACTATTTTATTTAATTATCACACTTCTGTTCCCTTCCAGACCTAGCCTTCATTTCTCAGCCATTCATTCGTAGCCTTTTCTTTGTAAATGACAGGTGATTGAAACCAGTTTCTACGTTCATGCGTCAACCGTCAACCAAATAACAAGTGATTATTACTTACCCAATATCATGAAGTCTTGTACTCTTCTGAAGGAAACTAAAAGCTCAGCCGTAAATGATAAAATCATTGGCAGTACCATAGTTATGTTAAAGTTGGCCGATGACATGAACTGTTGCAAGGGATAAATCTATAACAAAAGGAAATATCCTGAATGTGTGTGCATCTGAAGAATTTGCGGCTTTTGTTCTTTTTTTTGGCGTCAACGAGCGAATGACCGAGCTCAATGGCGTGCCATGACTGAGGCCTATGTCCAGCAGTGGACAAACATGGGCTGATAATGATGATGTTCTTTTTTTAAAGGAGATAAATTTATTTACCTACTTACTTTCTATCATGAATTCGCAATCAATACGCAATGCATTTATCTAATATTATCTCAAAATATTGCGAAACATATCTTAATATATATAAATCTCGTGTCACAATGTTTGTCCTCAATGGACTCCTAAACCACTTAACCGATTATAATAAAATTCACACACCATGTGCAGTTCGGTCCAACTTGAGAGATAGGATAGTTTTTATGAAAAAAAACGTAAACATGTAGGTACCACGGGCGAAGCCGGGGCGAACCGCTAGTGGATATATATTTATATTACCTAGATACTTATATTTATTTTTAACTTGAACAGACGATACTCGTTTTCATTATCGTTCACCAGTAGAAATAAAAAACGTGTTCATGAATTTTTTTGTAAATTGAGCATCATTATACGAAAATGTAAAGTATATTGGCCATTTAAAATTTATCAAGCTATTTTATTACCTACTGGGTTTTAGCACTTCTTTACTCAATGTTTTTTATCCTTTTATGATTTTAATTAGGTTTATAATTCTATAAACTATATATAATATGTTACAATTTTAGATAAGCTATTTTTTTCATTGTCATTGCAATTAAAAGGCACGATGAGAACATAATTTTGTCGTGATATGATAAATTTAGAAGTTATCACAACATATTTCATCGATTATTATTTAACATGCTGAAAGACAAATACTTAATACTTAACGATCGATCGTCTAAAAGCAATTATAATCAATATAAGTACAGCTAAAATATATATTTTTGAATTCTAATATCGTTCTAAACCTTGTATGTTGTAAAAATAAAATAAAACCGGCCAAGTGCGAGTCGGGCTCGCGCACAAAGGGTTCCGTAGCAGCAAATATAATAAATTACAGTTAAATCAACCTATCTCAAAAACTATAAGAGATACTTTGATCAAACCAAAAATCGTTGAAAGAGTTAATTAGCATGCATCACCTCTATTTTTTTTAGAATTTTATACCCCGTAGTTATAAAAATAGAGGGGGGGGGACATACTTTTTACGACTTTGAGAGCTGATATCTCAAAAACCGTTCACTTTAAGAAAAATGTTTTTTAGAAAACTTTATATCATTTTAAAAGACCTTTCCATTGATACCCCACACGGGTATGTACATCGAAAAAAAAAATTTCATCCCTCAGTTACATGTATGGGGGGCCCCACCCCCAATTCTTTTTTTTACTATTTAGTGTCATATTTTTGTAGCGGTTCATACAACACATATTCCCATCAAATTTCATCACTGTAGTACTTATAGTTTCCGAGTAAATCGGCTGTGACAGACGGACAGACGGACAGACGGACAGACGGACATGACGAAACTATAAGGGTTCCGTTTTTGCCATTTTGGCTACGGAACCCTAAAAAAGATAACAACATTTAATCCGTATATATTCGGTTGTGATACTCCATTGAGTCTATGTTTTATTTTAATATTATCTAAAAAATCAAATATGTATTTTTGGGTAACCTATTGAAAACTCGAATTTCTATTACCCCGAATCTTAAAATCCCGAAAACGGTTGTTAGAACTTTTAAAAGACAGATGTAATGAATGACAACTTTTTAAAATTCCTTTTTTAATTTCCCAGATGAATCAATTTCCAGATACACCAAAACCAGATTTTTAAAAAGTATTTTTTTGTTTCCCGTATTCTCATAATCCAGATATAGTTATACCAGATTCTCAGAATACTTTTTTTTGTTTCCCATCGTACCATTTTCCAAATAAACGATTACCAAATTTTCATAATCTTTTTATTTGGTTCTCATATAATCGTATAGCAGATAAACTATTGCCAGATTTTCATAATCTCATTATTTGGTTCCCATACAATCGTGATTATACCTTTACTATTGCCTGAAAATAAACATTACCAGTAAGTAAATTGTTTTACTTGCCCATTACAGAAAGGTTTAAGTGTCAAATTCGACTCAGTAGGTTAGGTTAGGTTTGAACTGCGACCCTCACGCACGAGCCGAGCGAGCGAAGCGAGCGTGCCGCGGCAGCGGCCGGCGAGTGCCAGAACCGACTCTCTATTGTTTTACTTGTCCAACAGAAAGGATTAAGTGTTAAAATCTATTCAGTAGGTTAGGTTAGGTTCGTGCTGCGACCCCCTGGAAGGATTTCGTTTTTCTGGATATCGTTTATTTGAATTTCAAAAATCTGGACATTGTTTGTCTGGATATCAATCAACTGTATTTCAAAAATTTGTGTTTACAAATCTGGCTTTCGTGCATATGGATTACGGTCATCTGGATTTTGTGCATTTAGATTTCGTATGTCTGGAACACATTCGTCTGGATTGTAAAACGTCGTACAAATGAAGAAATGGGCAAATGAAATTCGGAGTTGCGGTTAGGTATATGGCAAACAAAACTTCGAAATTTTAAAATTCGGGGTTATGAAAAAATGTCCAAACGTTTTCGGGATTATGATATTCGGAATATTAAAATTCGAGATTAAGATAGGTAACCGTATTTTTGAATTGTTAAGAGAATAAAGAAAATCATTCAGTCTTATTTCAAATAATTAATTAAAGTCATTTTCTACTTTGATTTAGGTACTTATGTTAAACTAGCGGTTCGCCCCGGCTTCGCCCGTGGTACCTACATGTTTACGTTTTTTTTCATAAAAACTATCCTATCTCTCAAGTTGGATCGAACTGCACATGGTGTGCGAATTTTATTATAATCGGTTAAGTGGTTTAGGAGTCCATTGAGGACAAACATTGTGACACGAGATTTATATATATTAAGATATACAAAATAATAAAAAGGTACTGCAATAGATTAGTGACCGAGTCATCAAATATCCAATGTGTTCATGCTATAAAATAATTCATGTTCATGTGCATGCTATAAAAAAGAGCGTGTGTGCCGAGCACACGTGTCAGAAGTGAAACTTCTTTGGCAAGATTCATAGATACCAAAATCGTCGCCTTACTCCATGACGTGACGGTATTGACATGACGCGACTTTGAAATTTTACTCTCAATGCGCCTAAAAAAGCTTCCCTCCTAAAACTTATTAATTGAATTTGAGTAGTTATACTTACAACATTTGCAGTGAGTGGATTTCCAAGTAGAATATACGTGAGGACTGCAAGGAAAAGCGCGGCTCGTTCGGTGAACATCATAAAACTAAGGAAGATTGACCTGAGAATCGTAGCATTTTTAACTTCGCGCATTTCTTCTATACGCTTTTGTGCTATCATTTTCTGGAAGGGGATCTCCCATGCGTACATTTTTATAACCTAAAAGTAATTAGGACTCATAATTATTATGTAAATTGTACCAAAATAAAAAATGCGAAGTTAGTGGTTATTACTATATGAAAAAAGTACATAATATACATTTTAATCGCCTGCATAATTCATAGATATGCACAAAAAGCACCTGCACAAGAGATATTGCCTAAGTTTGGGCAGTTTAAAAAAGTTTCGTACCTAGTTCAGTAAAGCAATGAAGCATATTATTTTAAACCAAAATATCACATAAACATATTGGTGGTTTTACTTTTAAATTGAAATGCATATTTATCGTATAATTATAATAAATATACCTGTATACCGTTGATAACTTCACTCATAACTTTGATACGATCGTCTGTTTTACCGGCAGTACGGAAACGTACTTTGCCCATGAGCCTACCAAGTCCCCCTGTAATGCAACAGAAAATTTAAAAAAATCCTAACTAAAATATTGTGAATAAAATATGTGGGTAAAAAAGAAAGTATAAAATTGAATACGTATGAGATGTCATTTATTGTACTAAATATTACTCATACAATACTTGAAATACTTGAAGTACGTTATACGCATACAGATCACTAGTCCGCGATCAATAAACAATTACCTTGGATAGGAAGGGCTAATACCATCAGCGCCGCGACACCGATGAGGGCCGCGTATCCCGCCTGCACATAGCCCAAATAACAAACAGCTACCAACTGTATTGGTATGATCCACACGTAGTTCAGAAACATGAACGCTAAATCGAATCTCTGGAGATCGTTTGACAATATGTTCACAACCTTTCCAGCTGTTGTTTCGCCCAGCGCTCCATTGTTCATGCGCATTATCTAAATATGGAAAACAGTTGTGCAATTGTTGTGTTCTATAATTAATTGGCGTTCTTATTAATATTGCGTGTAAATTTAGAAGAATTTTAATTAACAAGAATGCGTGTACAATGACTGACCACGATGTCTCACAAATTAAGTTTCGTCAGAAGATACACCGCTAAATAGTGGCTAAATATTATAAAGGTGTCTGTGAGACTTGACATGACTTTTGGGTTTATCCGTAACAAGTATCTAAATGTTAATTACATTGAAATAATTTATTACCTTTCTGAACATAAGCGTACTGACTGCTACTCGAAGTTTCATTCCAAATTGTTGACAGTAGTAGTTTCCGTGGTGATTACAAAAAGCCGCAAGTAAATTAGCTACTATCATAGCTGCAGCATAATATGAAGCCACTGCAGTTGTCATAGTGTTGTTCACAGACCAGTAACTTAACAACTCAGAGAATAAGAGTGGTGTGACCGTCCTGTTAAACGAAAAACATTATGTTACCTAATCCAAGCATTCTATAACATCAATAGATATCTCTCACTTCATGCAGGGCAAGAATATATTATACCTATTCATGAATATGTTTTTATTCGTTAACAGTTCAAAGACATGCATAATGAATTATGAATCAAATAAAAGTGATTGTTTGTGCAATACAAACGTCATGTTTATATTTTGAAAAATTGAAAATACAAAAAAAATTTTATACAATACTTTACCTTAAACTTGTGAAAATCAATTGCAGAATACCACCAGGTATATATGACCAAAAGAAGGTTTTAAATAAAACTCTTGACAGAGAAGGTTCTCTTCCCGCTGCTTTTGCTATTCCCTCTTCTATAAGCCAATTTCTGTAACGAATTCAAATAGATTTAAGTTGATGATAACGTAATATTACTAAATACCATGCATATAAACTTTTTTATCCAACCCCTAGGCAAAACTAGTCCTACAATAAAAAATCTGTTATTGCTTTTTAATATAGTGTGAATATGAATATTTACATTGCAGCATTTTTTTACATTTTATAAAATATTAATGGATTTTGTTTAAAGTGGTAAAAATCTGAAACAAGAAACAACACGAGTATACGACAAAGTGCTATCTTAGAGAAGGGACACATTTATAAGATGAAAATATCATAAGAATACAAGCTATGTCTCTTTACCCACGGTGCATGTTTATGACACTTTAACGGCGCATTTGTTAAAGATATACGTAACAAAAACATTGCGAAAAAGATGACAATGCTATTTTCTACACAACTGAAGAAATAAATAATCATCTTGTTATATTTTAGATCGTAATTACTGTAAGTACCCAAAAAATGTTAACCTAGTTGCCTGCCTATTATATTTTTTCTCAACTCTACTCTATAAATAAAGACAAGAGGGCGCATCATTAATTGTTCCGTGCATAGCTTTTGGACTGCTGTAATCGTAAAACAGTGGAAAGTATTACAAAACTGAAAATAGTACTAAATGTATCTCTTGCTTTCAGACTGCATCAAAAACAAGGCCCATGGGATGACACATATTTATGGCTGAAGCGCATACAAGGCAAAATGTTTACCTAGCCTACATTCTGCATCATAAATAAACCTTAAACACAAACTACATAAACACTTAAAAATTAAGGATACTGGTGATGTCATTTATATTATAAAAGTGAGCTTTTCACATATTTATTTCGGGTACAAAATGTTAAGTTACTGCTATATTTGCCATGCAATTTTCATTTAATTTCAGATATAAATGACTCGTTAATACAAAATAATATATTAGCTTAAAATACGTAATATTTATTTCAATTATCACTGATAAACACTTAATGTATATAATTATGTAAATATGTAAATGTAATATGCATAGTAATCTCTCTTGCAAAAAATTCCAGATTATCAATGTCATTGTCCTGAAATAACATTGAGTTAACATTTTATTCATAATAAATTGTTTGTTCGAAAAATACTTATTAATACTTATTACTTGATGAAAATATATTGTACAATTAAGTATTACACGATTCGTATTGTGAATTTGACCTCAAACGTTTAAATGAAACGAGTTTTCAAAGGATCGAAAACGTGTTGTGAACGTCCGTAAAAATTCTTGATTAATATTTATTTGACAGAACATTCTTGTTTTATTTAGAATTTGTAAATGTTGGATATTTACATGAACGTATTTCATTAAGAACAAGACACGATTATAATGTTTTCTTTGAATTTTCCATAAATTTATGTTTCCTCAATATGTCACCTTTCTTTCATACTTGGTTGAAATTGAATTGAATAAAAACATTAAAATGAGATCATTAAATGGATTAAACGAAGAGCGTTGACTTCAAATTGAGATTATATAATGAAAGTTTTTAAATGTTATAGTTTTTTTTTTGTATGCGCATTAAACGAGAAGAGACTAAAAGCTACCCATATAAGTAAAAAGCTACACACACTAAGACCGATCATGGACAATGAAATGTGTTGCAAAAAATATTCCCTTAAAGATGCATCATGGGTCTGTTTGCAAAAAATATCTATATATTAAAATTATTTGAGTCGGCACAAAAATAATATTCAGACGGAGGAACATAACGAAATAAAGTTAGTAATATGGATCAAAAGATTAATTAATAAATATCGATTATTGAACTATATTATTATCATTTTCAATAATTTCTTTTCATGTAACGGTATCATATATCTAAATTATTATCTAATCAAATCCGTATCAAAAATGAAGCAACATAAAATTAAAAAAAACAACTATAAGAAAGATAAGGCTAAACAAGCTCATATGAGAGACGATTAAATATGATCTCATGGCATACAAGCTACCTGTAATAATATTTTTGAAGTGAAATTTCTTTAGGCGCGTTGAGGGTAAAATCGTCAAGATCGTGGATTATATGTACCTATGGCCTTAGAGTGTATAACTTCATACTACATAGGTTATAATTATTGAGTTAATAGATGTCGTTGAGCTTTTATAGGTTGTCGTATAGGTTTTGAAATTTAAAATGCCAATTCCCATATATTTTCCTCCACTGATTGAAGATGTGACGAAACATCAATATTTTTTTGGAAGCTTGCTAGTTGCTAACACCACTTTCTAAGACTAAGGCTTTCTTTTTTGTTACATTTAAGGTAGAGCCTCTATTACGTTATGTTTAATTTCTGAATTTTTGTTTATTTATTAATGATATTGTCTATTCCATATACCAAGTTATATTAGATTTTTGAATTGTGAGTAATAATATACAATACGAGTTTAGACAGCTCTGTGGTATTCTTCATTTATTTGCATCTTAAATTATCACGAATGAAATATTATATTTATATTTAGGTTCGGTCAGAGTAAGTACCACGTTATTTATTTTTACGTAAAACCAATTCTTTTGTTATGTAAGTACTCGTGGAGGTTTAAGTCATCACAATAGCATTGATACTTTTCAAAAGGTATAAAGGTTTCACATGTTTATGTTGTAATTAAATATATCTTAAAAAAACAATTGCTAAACATTATCTATCTAAAAAAAGTAAAAATAAAAAACAAATTAACTCATTTAATTTATTTAATGTTGGATTAGGTTCGAATCTGTTTAGGTGGTACTAAGCTAAAGCTATTATATAAAAATCGGTTAAAGATTAATAATTTTAACTTTATTAGGTTTACCTATTTAATAGATATTTTCTTAGCATGATTAACTTCAGATAAGATCGAACGTGACGAAATTGACTCTAAGGTTTTCAGATGGAAGGAAGCATACCGCTTCGTTGTTAGGTATGCAATATAATAAATATTTTCACGCTATCTAAATTGATATATTTTTACGGTCAGACAGGCGTCCCGCGCTGACGTCCACGTCGCTCCACATTTCGCGGGGCCCGTAGCATTTGCTACGAGGCTGCAACGTCACTGTTTTCGTCAATATGATAATGTTTACTGGCTTTTTTCTTAATTCCAATTTTAAAAAAAAGCGTGTGTGCCGAGTACATGTGTCAGAAGTGAAATTTATTTAGCAAGTTTCAAAGATACCAAAATCGTCAAACGCGCCTAATGAAGTTTAACTTCAAAAGACATCCCGCTAAATTCCCACTATAAAATATCGTAACCGCCTAGGTTTTAAAATTGATTTAAATATTTATCCACATTGTTAAATTTTATAAATCAGAACTTACTTCTCTAAAGCATCACCCGTAATCTTAGAGTCGTAAATACTTTTAGTTGGCACTAAATCATACTCCTCGAGGTCTCTCCGGTTCCCGTTCACGAATAAAGGGAACATCCACGCATATAACATACGCGAAACAAGTCCTGGGACACTTTTTTGCGGAGGCGCAGTCTCTTTACTTTTTTTCCACTCATCTTCATTTTTATTTTTACTACTGCTATTTTTTAATTTAACCATTGTCACTGTGTAATTTTAGTCTGGCACTAAACAATAAATAATTTTCACTAGTGCACGTCGGAGCGCGCACAGTACGCCACTTCGAATATACAGGTAGATAACATTTAAGTTTTTCTGCCGTACGCGCTCTACTTTAATGACATTAATGTTAAATAGGCTCATGCGATGTATTAATCTCTAATAACTGATATCGTACGTACGTACGTACCGTGATGTTTTTATCGAATATCCATACAATTATTGCACTAAAGGTACATGAGACATAAAATGTGCGATAATTTGTGGAAACGGTATCACAATAGGCATGACGAAAGATTTTGAAATCCTCTTCCATAATGTGTGTATACGTTTACTATACAAGAAAAACCCTATATTTCGGTAATATACTTAAATTTAACGAAGATAAAACTTTTATCTTCGTTAAATTTAAGTATATTACCGAAATATAGAGTTGGCAATGTTTTAAACAAGTGTATAAAACAAGTGTTTAAAACATTGTTTAAAACATCGAAAAAAAAACAATCTCTTAAAAAAACTGTTTAAAAACATTTTGTTTTAAACACGTTTAAAACTAACATAAAAAAACCTTATAAAATAAATGTAACTTATTTCATTCATTTATTTCATACAGTCTTTTTAATAAGTATAGTGTAACTTATTATTTACTAGCGGTCCGCCCCGGCTTCGCCCGTGGTACCTACATGTTTAAACTATCCTATCTCTCAAGTTGGATCGAACTGCACATGGTGTGCGAATTTTATTATAATCGGTTAAGTGGTTTAGGAGTCCATTGAGGACAAACATTGTGACACGAGATTTATATATATTAAGATTTACTGGCAACACACATTCAACTATCATCACTGTCACTGTCAGATGTCTACTTGTTTTCGGTTAACGGGTATTTCCCCAGTAGTGAGAAATATTATATTGTTGCGCGAGTTAGTTCAGTTACAACTTACGTATTGTGATTATTCAATATATTATTTTGTGATCGGTTGCCTCCATTCTTGAATAAAGATAAAATATGTCTACGGGGAGAAAAAAGGACCCGCTTTGGAAGTATTTCTCGGAGCTATCAGGAGAAGGTGGAAAAACTGTCAGAGTGAAGAAGAATAAAGAAGAGTAGGATAAGGAAGGTGTTAATAATTATAGATTAATATTAAAAGATAGATTAGTTTAATAAATAAATACTTTTGATTTATTAAGATATTTACTCGTGTTTTTCTACTAAAATCCCTATTATTTGATTGTTTTCTGTTAATTAGGTAATTAATAATGTTTTTATTGGTGTTTAAAACATGTTTAAAACAGGATTAAAACATGTCAATTTAAACCATTCTAAAAAAAAGATTAAAACATGTTTTTTTTTTTCTAGAAAAAAAAACACGATGATTTGTTCTTTTAAAAAAAAACACGTTTTTTTTCCAACACTGGTCATAAAAGCCATTTTTCAAAAAATATTTATTAACTGTGCCAAAACAGCTCGCAGGTGTCATGGCGTAGGCGTGACGTCACTATTTAGTAAATACGTAATTATTTGTACGCATTGCGAAGAAAATTAAAAAAAATATTTATTTAATATGTGTTATAGAAACGAATTTCAAAGTTTATAAGTGGTGTGCAGTATTGCAGTGTGAATCCACATAAAATCCACATTATTTCAAGCGAGAAAATAATAAGAAATGATTGTATAAAGTTGGCGCGGAGAATCCCGAACCACGTATTCGTGAATTCGCAATTATATTTCTGTTCTGAGTCGATAAAGCATACGTGAAACAATAGAAAATAAATAAAAATGCGTATTCTCAACATATTCATAACAACAAAACACATCTGACGTGAGTTGTTTACTTAAGCGTGACGTCACGCGTGTTTTAGTCAAAATGGCGAACTGCAGAATTTCAATGTTTTATTTTATTGATAATCTCATTAATCTTAATGTTTTTAAGATTTCTAAGTCACTATATTTAATTTATTTATTATACATTTTCCCTTAAAAACACTTATACGATCATTTATGGATACTGTCGTCATGCCTATTATTGATGTTTATCATAGCAGGTGATGCGATTAACGTGGAATTTTCTTATTGCTTATAAATGTGAATCATATTGTTATTGATATAGTAGCGAGAGTTTCTTAAATGTATGGTTCATAGATAAAACACATGCTTCAATAAAATGTGTAATTGTAGAAATAATATAATAATTTTAATTGAACAGTAGGTAAGTACCTACAATAGGATATGAAATCCAAATTATTTACAAGGACAGGTTGAATTTATATAGACATTGGTAATGCGTAAGCCTGTGGATTTGGTCCTTGTAGATAATAATGTTTAAATTCTTTATAGTTACGTAGTCTTATGTAATTTTGTAATGGCATCAATGTGAGCTATCATAAAGAAATATAATTTACAGATAAGAACTACAGAAGGTAGACTAAATTATCGTAGCTTGACTTTAATTATAACCCTGGTGTTTTATAATACTTCATGATTAAAAGGGAACATATTATTTTAATACACTTTACATCGTAAATTAAATGTTTTGGAATGAATTCAGTATACGAGTTAAATATATATTTTTATACATCACGATACTATATACTTCTACTTTCTCTATATAAAACTCATTCACAAATTGGCAAAACAACTAGCCTTACGTCGAAACAAGCCACGAGCGAGGATTAAAAAATAAAAGAGATGTCATGTTTGCGGTTGTTGTGAATTTACACTAGCTCTGTTTAAGTATGTTTAACACTGTTTCACAACGACAATATATTTTGTTGTAACTTTTTTAAAGCCGCAGTGGCGCAGTATTGTTTTTAAAATATAATATGTATACTAGTAATTATAATTAATAAAGATTTTGTTTTTAGATTGTTTCTTTGTTAACTCAAAAACTACTTGATTGTTTTTCAAAATATTTTAACCATTCTACCTCCTTAATGAGTAACAGGATTTTAATTTTAATTTATTCGTTCCGGGCGAATCGAGGTCAAGACTTTAGTCTATGATATTACAGTAATGTTATCTGAAGGACTAAACAATATAATATTATGTGATCGTAGAACCGTATCTTAAAAATAACATTATAACAGTAGAACCATAAAAACTCATACGTACCTTATTATTCAGTTACTATCTTTCCGCCGGCGGCTCCGCCCGCGGTTTCAAAGAAAAACTCGCATAGTTCCCGTTCCCGTGGAATTTCCGGGATAAAACCTATCCTATATTACTCGTGGATAATGTAGCTTTCGAATGGTGAAAGAATTTTTAAAATCGGTCCAGTAGTTTATGAGCCTATTCATTACAATCAAACAAACAAACAAACAAAGTTTTCCTCTATAGAATATTAGTGTAGATTAAATTCATCAAAATTAAAATGGCCGTATAACGCGTATAACACGCTTTGTCATGTACTTATAGCAAGACTTATAGGGTAAGCTCTTACCGGGGTCACCATCTCAGAAGGTTGGCGTAAATAGTACCAACTTAGTATCTAAATGATACTATGCTACAAAACAAAACACGTTTGTAGGATGCGTAGAGGAACTGATGTCTGATATTTTCCTCACCTATCATTGTTTCGTTTTTTCTAATTTTCAATCCTTTATTTACTTAGAGTATATATTACAATAGTATAGAGCGAGTGTATTGCACAAATTGCATATTGCGCATCGTAGGCAGATGAGCTATAGATACTATATAGATGTGTGTGTGACAAATAGGGATGGGTAGGTATCAATTGCGTGTTGAACTATCGATAAGTTATGTAAATAAATATGTATCATGTAAATTTTATGTTCAATAAGTTATTAAAGGAAAAATATATGAATAAAGTATAAATATGTAATTTTAAATTTGTTTACCAACTGAATAAAGTTTGTTTATTCCATTTGAATATTAAATATTATATAAGAAATTTTCTTGTATTAATTATTATAAGTACTTTAAATTAAAAAAATATGTTTAATTGGAATATCAGAAAAACGTGAGTACTTTTTAAATAATAAAGTTAATAAAATAAAAGATCGGGTTTAGTGCTATTTCTTTAATAATAAATCAAACAATAATAATAATGTTTTAAAATGGTAAAAAATATTAAGGAATAATTAATAATTTAAAATGATAATATATCTAATAAATAATATTAATAATTATTTTATTTAATTTTATCCATTCTACTATCAAAATCTTCAAAATCAATTTAGCGGTTCAGAAAATATACCGTAACATTACATACTTTACATTTACGCTATAATACATTCGCATTCATAATATTAGAAAGTGTATCATACAAAACACACCACAAATTTATTTATAATACATTTTTAAAAGAGTTTTAATTTTAAAGTTAAATTAATTTGATAAAATATAGTTCTTCTAGTAAACTTTATATCGAATACAGCGTTGGTCAGGTCACATCACTACGATCACGTGGCGGCAGTGAGGCGCGCGAGCGAGCCTGCGCGTGTCCACCTCCCACCTCCCCTTCACCCCCGCGATGCTAAATTTATTTTCATAAAAATAAGTATAACAATCGACTTACTGATGAAATGTGATACTGGATTTCAATTTTGTGTATTTTCTAGTATCGTTTTTGCAAGATAGAACTGCACATTTCACCATGTTTATTCGTAAATATGAAAAAAATTCCAGAGCAACGCACTTCGACAGCACTCAACCACGACTGCGAGCGCTCGCGGCGGGAACGTCGTGTTGTTCCCACCTGTGCCTACTGTTCCCACTTGGTTATTCTCACTCTATAGATAGTATAATATATACTCTAAGTTTATTTATCTCTTTCTTTCTCTTTTAAGGCGGCAAACTATTTTTGAAAGATGCCTTATCTTTTTTTTAAGTGTTGCCAGTTAAAAAAAAATTGGAAAAATATGAAACCTTATGCGAGAAAAATTAGACAAATATGTTAAATAAAAAGAAATTCAGTTAATGAAACTTTTATTTAAATATAATGATGCATTTTATTATCAAATTAATTTGCACTGGAATGACCAAGTAAATTAAAAAACACCACAATGTTAAAATTTTTATTATTTGAATTGCTTATTTTATTATTTGATAACAGTGAAATTAAATATTAATATTTTCCTCAATCCTGTTATGTATACTTAATAGTTAATACAAATTGAGTCATTTGTTTTTGACGAAAGTAACCATACTTTCGTCAAAAACAAATGACTCAATCTGACAGATCTAACATCTGTTTTGAAAAAAAAAGAGAGAATTAAAAAAATATATAAGATTCTAATCTATTATTCGAATTTCAAATTCCAAAATGCGGTATAATATATTCGAATCCGCGAGATCGAGCCATCTTATCGAAATTATTTGTATGTAAAGATGTTTATTAGAAGTTACACTAACATATACCTAGGTTAAATCAATTTAAGCTAAATTATACAAATGTATTTTCTAAGGCAACGTATAAAATAAACAAAGAAGTAAATAAGTCTATAGGCTGTATAAGCGCACATATTTCCTTAATATCCAAAACCTTATTGACGTAGTGCCGTCTTAAGGTGGAAATATAGTCCAAGGCCTATCAATATACGCGATGGTGCGTACTACGATGGTGTTCAGTGCTGAATAGCGGAGTGCGGCGGCGTACCAGTCGGCCGCCGCAGTATGACGCGACCCGCCAACCGCCTGCCCGCCCCGGGAATGCGCCTAAACCTTAACAAACTCATTATAACTTATTAATCTTATAACAATGCATATTAACCTATATCACGCGTTATTACCCACGCAGTGCCTTCAAACCAAACGTTGTTTCATGTTTTTACAACTTTAATTAATGTTTTAAGTTGGCTAGATTGTAAGCCTAAATTATTATCGAAGTATGTTTGTGTTCAGAACATTGGATTATTAAAAGTGCGTATCAAAGGACGAAGAGGTGTGTTTACGTCAAAAAGTTACTTAGCAACCGGCGATATGTGATTGATTGATTGTATCAATATTATCGGCCTGTAAACACGTAATAATCTTTCTCGTAAAAATTGGCCTACATTGTATCGGGATATATGAGCTTTCCATTTCCCGCTTACCATTCATTTTTAAATTGTATATACCTCTCGTTGAAATGATAATGTACCTATGAAATTATTGAAAAGATTAAATATAATTTAATGTGTCCTTATAATAAACAACAAAACTGTTAAATAATAAAAATGTCATCTTAAAAATAATTGAAACTCGCAAGAATCGAGATTTCGCGCGAAATAAGCTTCAAGCGCATGTATCCAGATAAAAGTTTAGATAAGAAAGTTTCGCGAAACTTTTCTCATATCTCAAACCGATGCATTTTAAATCAGTGTGTGAAGAAAAAGTGAACAAACCTTAGAGTGAATAAAATGATAGAATAAAAATAGTAAATATACATAGAAAATTATCACTTATCACATAATTGTTATTTAATTATAAATATATAGTTATATTCGGAATATCTCAGTGTAAAAAATAAAAGTTATTAAATCCTGGCTGTTATTGTTGGTCATGGAAAACGGTGCCTTAAAATATGGGAGCAATAACAACAATAATGACGTCATTGAGGAGAAAGTGGTAAGTGTTCGACAATTTATCATGTATTTTAGCATAAGCTATTAATCATTGCGTGCCAAAACTATTTTTTATGTAATAACTCTTCTATTCTTACTATGTTATTAGTTTTGCGTCAGTAGGGACTAATTATTCTTGAGGGAAATATATTTGTTGGAATACACATGAAAAACATCAATGTGCTATTGCATTGATGACGATATAATATTTAATAGATCGTTTTGTATATTAAACATACGTTATTATCAAACTAACTTCAAAAAACAGTACTTAAACAATAATAATATGCCACTCAAACATAATATTACTACATCTTCAGGTGGCGCTATAAATTTATATTACTTTATTATTATGTTGATTAGATTAGATTATCAGATTGTGTGAATTAGTACCAATGTTCATAAAATACAATTAGAAAATAGCGTGGGAAAAATCTAGTATCGTAGGTTCAACAAAGAGTATACTTACCTTACTTACAGTCAAATAATTGTTTTTTTTCGATAAGATGTAAAATAAAGAGACGAGCTACCTAGTAGCTAACAAGGATTTTAAACGTGAACATAAATGCGAAGTATTTTGTAGGTATGATTTATGAACATTCGACAGTTGTGTTTTATTATTGCAACTGTATAAGTATAATGTCAGATTCCATGCCGACATCCATCAGATATGCTGCATGCTACAAAAACAAAAGTCACAAATATTTTCGGATCAGTTGATCCAGTTGATTTGAAGATTTGAACTAAGTAGTGGAGCTACGTTTATTAAAAGTTCTGTTTGTACTTTGATTTGCATTATATTTAATATGATAAACACATTCTTCACGTGACTTCTATTTCTTCTGATGTAAAGCTGAAAACTGATTATTAATTTATACAAGATTGTTTTCAATATTTAATTTATTACGACCCAAGAGTACCTTATTTAAAAGGGAAAATCGTCTGTTTTTTTTTTTAATAAAAATATCCCATGGAAATCAATACATGTAAGGTATTGAATAGAATATAGCATATCCACGCTTTGAGAAAAAAGTAAGTATAAGAGAAGTTTTCTATATTTCAATACTGCTTTCCGAAACGGTGGTAAATGTTAAAACTGTTATGACGATTCAAAAGTGCTTCTAGAAGCAGTCTAATGGAATAAATAGGTTTTTGAGTTTGAGTTTAACCACGTTCCTATAGACTATACAGTACTTTCCATATAAGATTTAGATAATGTAAAAAGAGGGTGGGTAACAATATCTATCTAATCACAAATGTAATATTGCAAAAAAAAATGATATCATGTGTCAAGCCTCTATCGCATCGGTGTGAAATTCCACTGAATGAATAACATCATTAGTAATCGTGATGAGCAAATGATAATTATTAATTAAAAGTCATGTTTATTCATGACTTTTTATGTATTATATATAACAAAAAAAATAAATAAAAAAAAATAAAAATTAAGCGTGGAAATTCACATTATATATTCCACTAGCTGCGCCCCGCGTTTTCACCCGCGTGGCTCAGCTCCTGTTGGTCTTAGCGTAATGATATATATAACTTATAGCCTTTCTCGATAAATGGGCTATCTAACACAGAATTTTTTTTTCAAAACGGACCAGTAGTTCCTGAGATTAGCTTGTTCAAACAAACAAACTCTTGCTTTATGATATTAGTATAGACATTAGATGGGGTGTATACTGTATAGCTTAATTTACGTTTGCAAATTATACATATATGTACTTATAATACAAAATTTAAAAACAATGAAGTTTGAAAGTTTTGTGGAGTAAGATTTCCGCGTAAAGGGAAACTCTCTGGAAAAGGCGCTAATTGCTCCTCTTTCCCTTTTAATTACCTCTACTAAGCTAACTAATGATGGGCAAGTCAGGGCTATTACCCGAAATGATAAAGCAGGCGTTTATTGCTAAAAAGAAGAAATATAAATTACAACCTATTTATCCTAACAACAACTTTTATAATTTTAATTAGAAAAGAACTTATTAACATTCCGTTCTAGCCTCCGAGAGGCAGGGTTCCCTAATGTCAGTTCATTTTGCATAAATAGTGCAGTAATAATAAAGCAGTACAAATTTTACCTACAATACATCTTGTTTGTTATTGCTGAAATTATTTTTGTAATTCAGTTTCTGTGTTGATTTGACTTTGTAGTTGAATGTACATATTTTTGGCAAAAAAAAATAAGATAATGTTTATTTGTCATTTTACATATTTAGTTCACAATATTGGTCTGTCTTCTAAATTACCTGTGTTTTAGAAAAAAGTGTCTTCCCTTTAAAAAGTTCACACATATATTATTTGTTACGTAGACGATATAATTTGTGATGCATTATAATTAGAATTTAATAATAATTGGTACGTGAATAAATAATAACTGGATCCAATTAAATATCACCACCGCTAAGGTTACAAACGACCCTAGATTATAGATATTTTATTTGAAGGGATAATCAAGTATTGATTAGTAGCTATGATAAAGCTAAAGGTATAATGGTATTGTAATTTTATCAGTTTTATAATTCGTAATATTTGACTAGTTTGCCAGTCACGGTGATTGTGTTGTAAATTATTATTAAGCGAGTCACCGTTATCGTTGATATAAAAACGATTGTAAAAAGGTTGCCTTGTATAAAAATATTTAACGTCTTTACATGTTGTGTTGAATATATAATGAACACCAGCACTTTCTTAGCGACAAAATACGTAGAGCCTGACAGTTGAATAACTCGTAGCCTTCTCGTAGCATTGTTGGTCCGTGGAACGTATCTCATTATAGGGCGTAGCGACTACGGCAAAGAGAATAAGCTCTACGTCAATGGCCATGCTACGTAAATACTGCGCCAACTTGAAGACTCCCACAAAACTGGTGATATGATATTCCGCTCGAATCTAGTACATCCATTAGTTCATTGCTTTATTGAAAATATAAAGTTTTTATTCGATAATTCTATGCCAAGAAAATTAAATTTCGTTTATTAATACAACTTTGTACCGTACAGAACAGTACAGAATCCAGTATTATTAAAAAATAAATAGTAATATTATATATTTTTAACTATACGAATCAAAAACATCAAATTAATGTCAAACTACCATTATTTAAAGCACCACATGTAAAAATCTAATAAAATTGAATGCTGAAATCTTTCTTGTTTATATTTTAAATAACTTTAATTGAGAGTAATTTTCAACTACTGAAAGTCCTATTGTTCATATTATAGGAAACACGTTTTTCTGTAGGTATTTTGTTTGAGTATATTAGACAAGCAAAGTACAACAAAATACTATGATAATACAATAGAAACAGATATTTTTAATGACATAGATATCTATATTTTTTTACATTATACTCGTTACTTATGAAACTAAAAATTGTAATTAATATAAAACAGATTGCGAATGTGTACCCGCATCCCGTCTAAAGCAGCGCGTTGGTACACGGTGGGGTTTTAGTCGGTAGGAATCCGACATAACCCACGGCTCCTTCCCCGGGAGCCGTGGGTATCTTAGGCATGATTTCCCCACTTGAACAAAAAAAAGGGCGTAGCGACTACAGCAAAGAGAATAAGCTCTACTTCAATGGCCATGCTACGTAAATACTGCGCCAACTTGAAGACTCCTACAAAACTGGTGATTATATGATCCGCTCGAATCTCGTACATCCTTTAGTTTATTGCTTCATTGAAAATGGAAGATTTTTTGATAATTGTAAGCCAAGAAAATTAAATTTTATATATTAAATACCACTTTGTACCGTACATAAGAAAGTAGATAAGAAACAGTACAGAAGAAAGTATGATTAAAAAATAAAAATATTTATCTATGTTTTTAACTATACGAAAAATACATCAAATCAATAACGATTATTTAAAGCAATCAATTCGTATACCTACGTCACATACGTGTTTTGTTAGGTACGGGAGCCAGGAACAGATTTTATGACCAAGTTCCTCTCAAGCG
>CAJQZM010037876.1:0-16953 GCA_907164665.1 Colias nastes | reverse complement strand
AGAATGGAAATGGTGTTAATTTTTAAGAGTTTAAAGTACGTATCAATCGTAGTATGGATGATAGAACGTCACTTAATACATGAACTATTATTGCAAACTATTTTGTTTAATTTATTTATCATTCACATAGGTGCGATTTTTGAATCATTGGTATTTATTATAGTATGATTAAAAAATCGGCTCTTAATAAATAAATTAGATATAACTGATCGTTGACATTTTTGTAAATACTAAATTTTACTGATAAATTACGTTGTCTTTATTCCAGGTTACTTCTACCTCAAGTCCGACATCAAATTCATAACTGGCAGCAAATTATCAAGATTCTGGATGGTGATGTGGTGGTTTACACCCGTCCTGCTAGTTGGTGTAACTGGCTGGTGGCTGCGTGCTATTATCAGGGTGGCATGGACCCAGGGACAGAGCTTGTGGCACCTTGTGGGTGTGTTCATTGCTATACTAGTGATTCTTATCATATTCGCCGCGATTGCTGTGGCGAAAGAAGAACAGTATAATTTGCTTGCGGTAAGTTGTTGGTTTTTCCTGAAAAATATTGTAATTTAATAAGAGTAATTAGGCATTATTTCAATTATAAGCGGAAATGATTCTTGAATGAATGTGTGAATACAGTTTAAAAAATGTTTTGTAGTAAAAAACGTTGGTAGTAGATAATAAAAACACTAAGATTACGACCCATTCGTACACATAAAATTATTCCAATTTTGTTGCCAACTTTTTAAATTAAAAAAGTAATGCATCGTGTACCTACATAAATTGTACAAAACGAGACAGCACACACATTTAAAATAATGTAATCAGTAATAAACAAATAAAATAATATAATATTTTCCTTTTCTCTGAACAGAAGTTAGCAGCCGCGTTCCACCCATCCCGTCTCTGGGGACCAGAAGAGCCATTAGCAAGATACATGTGGATGTCTCAGCGCTTTGCCAACGAAAATCTCGTCGCAGAACAAGAAGCTACAGCTGACACTAACTACGCAAACCTAAACAACGACTATCCTACAAAGAACGAAATCAAATACAACGAAAATTGGTTCAAAGAAGACGTATACCAAAAACCTCCAAAGAGCGACTATGCAATCGAATATATAAAAAAAGACGCGTATAAAGAGTCAAGTCCCATATATTCAGTTCCCACTATAGATAAGAAAAAGAGAGAGAAAGAAGACACATTTAGATCACCAAACATCTGTATAGCGAAAGGAGAATTGGGTGGTGCAATAAATTGCAATTGCAATAGGCACTTTCAGCTTAACGTACCAGATTTAAGAAATAACGAGATATCGACTAGTCTATAGACTTTGTTCATGTACAACGATTGCTTTGTCTAGTCGCATTAGGAATAATTTAGGAGTTACGACGGTTGACGCATTTGTATTAGCCAATAATACAATACGATGAAATGTGATAATACGTAAGCGATATTTATTTTAAATAGCCCATATTGTATAAGATTAAGAAGTTTTATGAATAATGTAATGTGCTATAGAATCCTTAACATGAGTGATCTTCAAATAATTGTGAAAAACTTTTAAGAAACGAGTTCCATTGAAACAGCAAGCTTAGATAGTAAATATTAAGGAGAGAGGAAATCATATTTTGTTCAACAGTTCGCGTTACTCGCGTTGATATATTAAATGGAACACATTTGGCCTTCCTGTACCTACACTACGTAGGAAACCTGAGAAAAATAAGTGTTCAAAATGATAAATGAATATAATGACGGGGTCGCTTTACTCCGCGGGGATATTGTGAAAATACTAAACAAAATGTAGAAAATCATAGATTTGATGATAAATTTGGTCATTTATTGCTATTTCTAAATAAATTGGTAGGTAAAGAGAGATATCTGGAAAATAATTTAAATAAGAGAAATCTAAGAAAGGAGAATCAAAGATTTTTCATTTTTCGTGAGGGAAAAGGATTAAAATAATAATGTCTTATTAGTTTAAGATGAATGAAATATACAATATAAGCCTCAAAAACATGTTTTATTTTTACCTCATTCAATCTGTCTTCAGGCTATTTTTACTAACAAATTTGATTGAAGGAAACTAAAGGCTATAAATATAACTACTATAATTTAACATAAACTCTAAACATAAAATGTGAGAGTCTTTATTACTTCAGAAGCTATAACCACCCTTTTATCGTAAAAGTAAAACTTATTTATAAAATAACTACTTAAAAATGTAAAAAATGATAATCACGTGGAACGTAGCAGCGGAGAAAAAATGAAAAATGAGTAAAGTTTCTGCGTAAATCTTTGGAAACACCTTAAAAGAATTACTTGTGAATTGCGTTGCTTAAATGGTATACTTAGTTATAGTGATTTATTACAAACAACCCTCACGGTAACAACTTTCTTTCGTTTGATTTTTTATACAAGATATTGTATTTTTAGATAACTTTTATGAATGTTAACATAATTTGAAACCCAAACTTATGTCACGGACGACTATGGACTGGGCGACGCACTTTGCTATTAACATCGGGCATTCCGTCTGCTCGTTTGCCTACCAATAATATTAAAAAAATCTACTTAAAAAACTGAACGTTAAACCAGCTTAATATAGCTTTTTTTTAAATAAATTAAAACAGTTTTTAGGGTAGCAGACACCGATTTATTAAGAACAAAACAAATAAATTACTTACTTATGCGTCACTATTGTGTACTTATAGTAAACGTATTTTCATCTATCTTTTTTTTTTCTTTCTTTCTTTCTAAAATTGCCGAAAAAATTAGCATCAAATATACAAATTTTATACATTTAGTAATTAATACACCTCAAAATGATTTATCCACATGTTTTGATAGACTGTACAGGCCTGGCTTATGTCCAATAATAGACGCAGTAACGTAATCCTCTATCCAAGATGAGCCACAGGCAGCTCAACCCTGCTGTATTAACGTGAAACAAAATATCCAATTAATAGAAATACTGATCCCTCAACGAAGTATTTGATTAGGTTTCTGTGTAATAATTGAGTCTTAATACGAGTAGGCTGTATGAGCCTAGTGATTAATAATAACATTTCGATATAGAAAACTTTTGAAGGCATTATTTAAAAGACTCTTCGCGAATTTCTCTACAGGTATATTTATTTATTTTTAAACTAGCGGTCCGCCCCGGCTTCGCCCGTGGTACGTTTTCTCTACATAAGAACCATCCTCGTACTTCAAGGAATATAATAAAAAAAGAATTATCGAAATCGGTTCAGCCGTTCACACGTAATGCCGTGACAACGCGAAACGGGTGCGGACCCGCCGCCTTTTTATAGCTCCCGCCGCGAAGCGCGTCGAACGCGGCAACTGATACACAAAAATAATCCATAGGGCATGATTCTGTATTCACGCGCGATGACTTATAGCGTATTTCATGTATAACTTTGGTGTTTCTACACCGATTTACATGATTCTTTTTTTATTGAATAGGTAATAATGTTAACTTTTTTTAATTAGGGATGAGTGAGAGTGTTGTAAACGTAAGAGTAGACAAATATAATCAGAAAGCTCCGAATTGCTAAGCTCTTGAAGTTTCACGTGTTATTGTGAGTCAATTTTAAAAGATAGACATAATATGCTGTCTAGGAATTTATTTTTATATAATAATAATAATTTAAGAACATTTGTGTCGTACATGATTTCTATGTAGCTTTAACCATTAAGGCTGCACACGCGACGGAAGCTTAAAAAATGGAGTAATTTCTCCCGTTTTCCCAATATTTCCCTTCACTGCTCTGCTCATATTGATCGCAGCGTAATAAAAAGTATACTATAACCTGCCCAGGAGTATGAAGAATAATTGTGCCAAATTTCGTTAAAATCAGTCGTGTAGTTTTTGTTTCTATAACGAATATACAGACAGACAGACAGACAGACAGACAGACAGACAAAAATTTTACTGATTGCATTTTTGGCATCAGTAGCGATCCCTTATCACCCCTTCATAGTTTTTTTTTAAATGTATTTCATGTACAGAATTGGCCTCTCTACAGATTTATTATAAGTATAGATATCGGTATGTATATGGCTCTATGATCATAAGAGCGATGTTACACGCCTATTATATTTCTAACACTTTAAAATAAACAGTTTTATGTTAAACTGAACTATAAAATCAAATTTCAATTCATAATTTTTATAACTCCATCATATTATGTTTATAACACAAAGATCTACATTTAGGTACGAATTATGTAGTCCAGACATATTAAATACAACTATGAAAATATAACCTTTCAAAGCCAACAAATGGTGATAGCACTATTTAATTATGAAAGTAATAACCAGATTAATAACACAACATTTGTATCGACTGAATTTAATTTTCTCCGAGCTGAGAGCATTTTTCTCAAGAAGACAGTCAACAAATTATACAATTTGTCTCATAAGGGAGCCATGAGTATCTCTGCGAACGATCGCCTAGATTACTCCCATGGGCTATAAGGTTATATTATTGATGCCGTAAATTTATATGATCGGATATTTATTAGGTTAGAGGCCGAAGGAACGGTCTAATTAAATGTAACTTGTATCTATTGTTACTGGTTTTGTAAGAGATCATTGGAAATGTATGTCTTTATTCTACGTAAGAAATGTAAAAATTGTTCGTATTTTTGTGAAGGTATATTTTTAATACTAGGTAAAAGGTAATTAATATCAGAGCAATTAACTTAATTAATCGTCAGATATTAAGATCATTGTGATACTTGAAGCAATCTAAGCTTGAAGCGAAAACCCTAGAAAAAGTAAGAGCAGACGATCATTTAGTTAAATTAATTATATTTACATAGAATGTTAAGGGTTAATTTCAACAAACAAAATTTCTATCACCATAAAATCACATTAAAGCAAAGAAATGGAATTCAAAAGTCAAATTAAAAATCAACAACCATGTTGATACACTCGAATAAAGTTAAGAAAATTTACAAGGGATACGTTTTCTGGATTTTATTACATAAAAATTTTACGTACAGAAGCCATTACTCTTATCGCGTATAAAAAGAAATTCTGTTACCGGCCTAAAGGTTCTATATGAGTACCGTACCGGTGAGTAAGGAAGTCGCATGGGGCATCAGATAGCGGTTAATGTACTGTATTGTATATTGTATTGTAAAGAGATATAAAAGTAATATGAGACGGGTTGTATGTGATTTTGTTGTAATTTGGAGTTGGGTAAATAAATATTTTTATTAATAAATTGGGTAAATAAAAGTTTATATTCTCATCATACGGATGCCTAGAAAGAAAATGTTTACCATGATTCTTAAAAAAGCTGTCTTAGATTTTTTTAATAAATGTAGGTTTTAAACATAAGTCACTTTTAAGAGATAAAATAATTGGTTTGAATTTTACGAATAAAATTTATGATATTCGCCAAATACCCAAATCCCGTTGAAATTTATTTCTGTTAAATATCACCAGATTCTGATGTATTGTCTAGAAAGTCTTGTAACAATAAAATAATGTATTCAAATCCTAACTTTCAACCCGCTCTCGCGTCCGCTCACGCGCCCGCGCCAAATCCCCCATTGTACAAGAAATCTCTCGGGGCGTCATGAGTTACGGCCGCATTTGTCCTTGCCATGTGACCTTAGATATCTGATTGCGCTCTTAAACTCCCCCCACAATGAATATGCGAACTTTCTGACGTACGCGGTTTAACCATGTGTACATGCCATTATGATGAATGCAACTTCATCGCTAGTTTCGTGAATGCAACACTTTCATTGAATAAATGGCATTTGGAATTCCAAATAAACGGCATTTGGAATTTCGAATGCCATTTATTCAAACGTGTTCCAAGTTTATGATCGAACGGTCTCAGTTCTCATTTCCGCGGCATTGTGATCTTGATACAAGGAAACGATGAATGACGTCGTGTTCTTGAATGTTAGTAGATGCTATGACTTCAGTATTTCGACGGTTTTTTAAAGTATAGAATATTTTTCCCTCGTTATCTTTTAAAGAATAGATCTGATTTAGTTTATGGTTTTCATTTAGAAAGGTTTTCAAGATATTTCCTTGGTATTTTAACAGTTTAATTCGTGTTACATGTGCTATTCGGATCTATATCGGGGCGTATCTGATTATATTTGAAGGAATTTATCCTAACGAAATTTTTCATGAATGTCAACAGAAAAAATTGAATTATCATATGGTACGGGAGCTAGCAACGTTTTAAAAAAAGTCATTTTAGTATAGTTGGGTTTTTGATATACTGTTTCTCTTGCTATTTCGGTTAGAGTCCGGGCTGTCTGGCTGGCGGTAGTGGTTGCGTTTATTAGTGCGCACCGGAAAATATACTTAACTTTAAAGTCATTTATTAACGCGTAATTTTTAATCTTTTGCCTTTAGATAGATCCATCAGACATAAATTTTTTATTGCAAGACGTTTTTTTCGTTGTTAAATAGGTGCCATACGCAATTTTTTATTTCAAAATAATTAAAATGTCATCGAAATAAGTGAAATTACATTTTTGCTGTAGTTGCTACCTCCTATACGATAGAGCCCAGTTAAAAAGGATAGTCTACTAAAGAGGAATTTTCATAATTTCCTTTGAAAATGCGTTAATCGTCCCTTTATTTAATTCGTAAGATTTTCGATAAAATGATTTTCTTTTTGGGAGATTTAAAAGCCGAATTATACCCGGGGGCGATGTTAAACCCTCATCAAATAATTTACATGAAAGCTACTTAGGAGGGACTAAGACGAATCACGCATTATACAAAATCGCTGCCGTTAAATTATGAAAATAATTATACTTCAATATAGCCCTTTATAAGAGAATTCATTGAAGAATTTTGTATTTTTACGGATAGAATTTTTTTGTAAGAAAAATGTGTAGTTAATTATTTTTTATACGGAATTTATTTTTCAAAGTTTTCTTCAACTTAATGAGGATGTATGGAAATAAATTTCATTTAAAATATCAAATATTTATCCACTTTATTCAACTAGGATGCTCCAACAAATTACCTTTTAGGGTTTGGTTTGAATCAAATTGAAAGTTGTACATTTATTAAAGCACTAAGCCATACTAATGGTTCTTTCTTTTGTATATAGTTTTGCTATAATCAATACACTAAAAAGCTTTAGCTTTAAAATAAAGCAATGAATAGTCACAGTTCATGAGAATTTATCTCCATATCGAATTATTAACAGTACCTAAGCAATTCCTAACTAATAGTGCTGCTAGAATTAACATACGTAATAGATCAGCTCAAACAATTGACTGTCCGTCGATTAGGATTTGGGATACTAATATTATGTGTATCTGGAATAATTTTGCATACCTATTAATTTAATATTTCAATCCTTATTGCGTTTGGTTATATTATTATGTTGCAACTTGCAATAATTGCATTGTCACTGTGGTATTGAAATCAATGAACTATACTATAATAATTATATCAAGCTTCAGGGTGTAGTTTTCCATAAAATGTAAAGAAATATCTTGAAATTTCTTGGACATACTCTTGAAAAACTACATTCATAGCCATCAAAGTAGTTAGCGCCTTTGTTTATTCTAATTGTACGACTAAATATAATATTATAAATATGTGTATATTAGACCTCCTTATATTAATTATGAATCACATATGAATATTATTTTTATTTCATCCTCTATACAGTCACAGAGTATTTATAATACCTTTTATTAATTTCTCAGTAGTCTCTATGAAACCTAATTAAGTCGGCTAGTAATTGATGGAAGCACTAAAAATGTACGACGATTATACTGAATAATATTCAAGTGATATTTAGTTCATATTATTTCTTAGTTCATTGAAATTGTAATAAAGAACAATTCAGTATAATTATGGATAGAAACTAAAAATAAAACTAAAAAGTAAAACTGTAAATCGTGTCATTTTAAATTTATTTTAAGAGAACTACTTATTTAAAAACGAATGAGTCTTTAGATAAGAATTTTATACTAAGCATTTAATCATATTTATTATTATGATAGTCACCAAAGTTTTGAGCATAAGCCCAAGAAGGTTTCTGAGTTGCTACGATATTCTTTGTCAGTGTACAAAAGGGGAAGCTGGGGTGCGCAGCTAGTATAGTGTGTGGACTTTCAATAAATTAAAACAAGAAGCTCTAAATATCTTAAATGTAATATCAATAATTCAGCCTCAGTTCCCTTCGGTCTTATACCACCAACAAATTTGCTCAAAGTAACTTGAACCCTATATTATACTTGGTCATTGGTGTGTTCAGAAAGTCCAAGTTTAGCATTAAATATACTATTAGGACAATGTTTGGAACATAAACTAATGTTTGCAACATATTTTAAGTTATTTAAGGTCAACTATATGGTTCTGGAGCATAGACTGAGCATCTTGGACGAATAAGATATAAGAAGGAAATAAGAAAGATACTAAATACCTATTTTTTGTAAGACGGTGATTAAATAGACACAGAAGGACAATTAATGTTTGACAAAACTTTTATATATAGGAGTAGCTAAAGCGATGCGTATCATACAATAATATGTACTATAATAATAAAACATTAAATAATCTAGGAGCATTGGCATCTATTTCTATTGAGTGTTCACAACGTACATGTAGAATTTAAGTACATAACAAACGAGAAAAACAGTAAATAACAAAAAAATATATAAGTCCAGATTTTATTCAATACATCGAAACAGTATTTTAATTAAAAGAAAGCCGAATTAAATTTGAATCTGCAACTCCGCAATCCGCAATCATAAATTCCGACCATTATTCTCAACCACAGGTGAGGCTTTTACCCAAAATTTGGGCAGAAATGCGTTGTTTATTCAGCAACGGCGGCAACAAAGAATCGCATTAAGCAATACCCAATACAACTTACGAGCAATTCTAACTTGTACCATAAAAGTGAATTTACTACGTTCCGTGCGATTGTTGCAATCTACCATTTCGGGGTGCGCTCATTCGTGGTTCGTTAAACCTGTTGTACGACCGTTCCGTACTTAGTTCATGATTCCACTTGAAAAGCTACAACTAAAAATTATTTGCACCAGCTTTACAGTTGTACACTCTAATGGGGTTGTAATAGAGGTTGTTTTGATGTGATATTTAGGGGTGTCATGGCTGTATAACACCTAATAGCCAAAGCCAACCTCACCTGCTCGCGGTGCACCCTGCTGATCGACGAACGAGGCTCTGGCGACCAATTTACATAGTGGTAGAGCTACAGTTACTTATATATTCTGTAAGTAGCACGAATGGGCGGTAGCTCGTCCGGGGTAGAACCACTGTCTCGCAGAAAACCGGCGTGAAGTTTTTATCCTCTTAAAACGTTTCGCATAGGTCAGCGTGATAACCGGGCGCCCATCTCCCCCCCCCCCCCTCCCCCGTATAACTATGGCAGCGAAATTAAATAGATATATTATACCCCAGGAGGGTACCAGCACAGATTGTGCAGGAGAATCCCTCCCTGAGCTCTCAGGTTCAGGCTGCCCAGCGTATTCTGGGGTGGGCAAAATTTCGCTCAAATCCTCTTCCCGGGCCAATAAGAAGAAACGTCTTTCCACACCCCTCTCCACACTACAGGTGGACTTCTGTAACGTAAGGGGTCTGCACTCGAACATAAATTCCATTCACTATCACCTGGAATCCACGAAGCCAGCGTTGTTCTTCTTAACGGAAACACAAATCTCCTCCCCACTCGATACCTCGTATCTTCACTACCCCGGCTACAGTCTGGAACATAAGTTCCTGCCGCGTGCCGGTGTAGGCGCGTACATCCGTCAGGACTTGTGTTTTCGTCGCCTTGGGAACCTTGAAGTCAAGGACCTCTCAATCTTCTGGCTGCGTATAGATTGCGACGACCACCCGCGCATCTATGCGTGCCTTTATAGGTCCCACAGTGGTAACTCGGAGACAAACAAACTTGTGGAGCACATCGAATCCGTGACAGATCGCATACTCCGTGAGATCCCCTCTGCTGAAGTCGTGATACTGGGCGATTTCAATGCCCACCACACAGATTGGCTGAATTCTCGTACAACCGACCATGCAGGGAGATCTTTTTATGAGTTCGCCATTGCCTATGGTTTGACACAATTGGTGCCCTCACCTACAAGAGTGCCCGACGTGGAGAATCATTTGCCTTCCCTGTTAGACCTCATGCTGACTTCCCACCCTGAAGGCTATCAGGTTAGTGTCGATGCACCCATCGGCTCGTCAGACCATTGCCTAGTGCGGTGTGTAGTGCCAATAACGTTCTGTCACCGCCCACCTTGTGCGAGTTCTCGTCACTTATGGCACTTCAAGTCAGCAGACTGGGATGGAATGCGCACATTCTTTTCTTCGTATCCCTGGGGCAGGGTTTGCTTCTCAGACAATGATCCTAGCGCTTGTGTAGAATCTGTCACTGATGTCTTGCTGCAGGGCATGGAACTTTTTGTTCCTAGCTCTAAGGTGCCCATCGGTGGCAAATCAAAGCCCTGGTTTGGTGGTTCCTGTAAAGCGGCTGCTCGCTGGAAACAAGAATGCTACCAGGCCTGGGTTACAGGACTAGCGGCTAGAGATACAAACTCCAGAACCCTCAAAAAGAAGTTGAACTCTGCCTCAAGGTCATTCAAAAGAGCAATTGCAAAAGCGAAGTCGGAGTATATTGCCAAACTAGGCGATAAACTAGCCCACCTTCCTTCCGGAACAAAAGCTTTTTGGGCTCTCGCCAAAGCCGTTCAAGGCAACTTCTGTCGCCCATCTCTTCCATCTTTACACATGGGAAATGACCGGTTGGCACACACTGCAAAAGAGAAAGCCGATCTTCTGGGCTCTCTTTTTGCAGAAAATTCTACATTGGAGGATAAAGGAAAAATACCACCGCACATATCGCACTCTACATGCTCTATGCCGGAAATCCGTTTCACGCAAAAAGCTGTACGTAAAGCCCTTCTTTCTCTAAATGTGAATAAGTCATGTGGTCCCGACGGTATTCCCCCCATTGTGTTAAAGATGTGCGCCCCTGAACTGACTCCAGTTTTAACGCGTCTCTTTCGGTGCTCATACTCCTCAGGCATAGTCCCAAGCTCTTGGAAAACCTCCCTAGTGCATCCCATTCCCAAAAAAGGCGATCGCTCGGACCCATCCAATTATAGACCTATTGCTATCACCTCTCTGCTCTCAAAGGTAATGGAGTCCATTATCAATCGCCAGCTTCTAGAGTTTCTTGAGGAGCGCCAGCTGATTAGCGATTGCCAATACGGTTTCCGTAAGGGTCGCTCAGCTGGCGATCTTTTGGCGCTCTTGACTCACAAATGGGCGACTGCTATTGAGAGCAAGGGTGAAGCTTTAGCAGTTAGTCTGGACATAGCGAAAGCCTTTGACCGGGTTTGGCACAAGGCACTCCTTTCCAAGCTACCATCATACGGGATTCCCGAGAAGTTGTGTCAGTGGGTCACCAGTTTCCTCACAGAGCGGAGTATCAAAGTCGTTGTCGACGGTTCGTGCTCCGAATCTAAGCCTGTGAATGCTGGAGTCCCACAAGGCTGCGTTATTTCTCCAACTTTGTTTCTTCTGCATATCAATGACATGCTACTGCCTAGTGGCATTCATTGTTATGCAGACGACAGCACTGTTGACGCACATTATACCGGCCGATGCAATATTTCTCGGGATACCGTTACTGAGCACCGGAACGAGCTTGTGTCTCAAATCGAGAACTCTCTTGTGGAGATCTCCAATTGGGGAAAACATAACCTTGTTGAGTTCAACCCAAAAAAGACACAAGTTTGCGCGTTTACCACCAAAAAAACTCCCTTCGTCGTATCTCCAGTTTTTCAGGGCATTCCCACCAGAGTCTCAGCCAGCATTAGTATACTTGGAGTCGAAATATCGAATGATGTCCAGTTTCGTTGTCATCTGGAAGGAAAGGCTAAGCTAGCCTCCCAAAAACTTGGTGTGCTCTGTAGAGCGGGACAGTATTTCACACCCGGCCAACGCCTACAACTTTACAAGGCTCAAGTCAGGCCGCACATGGAATACTGTTCCCATCTCTGGGCCGGAGCACCCAAGTATCAGCTCCTTCCATTTGACCGAATCCAGCGACGAGCTACACGATTAGTGGACGACCCTCGTATTACTGATCGGCTGGACTCTTTGGCTCTCCGTAGAGATGTTGCATCTCTCTGCGTATTTTACCGCATCTACCACGGCGAATGCTCTGACGAACTGTTCGGAACAATACCAGCTGCTGAATTTCACCATCGAACTGCTCGCCACAAGTTGAAATATCACCCTCAACATCTGGATACTTGGCGCTCATCCACCGTGCGATTTAGGAGGAACTTTCTGCCACGCACCACTCCTCTGTGGAACGACCTTCCGAGCTCAGCATTTCCGGACAGATACGACTTAGGTTACTTCAAAAAGAGAGCGTACTCTTCCCTAAAAGGCCGGCAACACACCTGCAACCGTACAGGTCTTGTGGGTGATTATGGGCGGCGCCAATCATCGCATTAATCCGATGACGCGCCAGCTCGTTTGCCCGCTAATACATAAAAAAAAAAAAAAAAAAATATGCGATTTTTATAGTACATAATATGAAATATATTTTCATTATCGCTTATTACAATGTTACTTTAATGCTTTCGTCGTTTTGTTTTTCGAAATGCCGATAGTTCCGGGAACAGAACTTTGATATGATTTAAAATAAGTGGAATTGATAATATTTAATTTTAATTCCATTTGGACAATATCAAACATACCTATGTAATTAGTTAATGTAGATTAGTTCCAATACAGGTGCAATGGATTGATTTAATGAAGCTCTAGCAGGTGGGATCTACTTCACTACGTATGAGGTCCTTATTATAGAAACTATCTAGGATATTTTTTGGCTTATTGTTACTCAGATATAATTATTAGAAACTAAAATAGTTTTTATAATTTGGGTATTGGTAATGACAACCATGAATTTATCGCAGTCGTAAGTTAATGAGCCTTATCCTATAATTGTAACCAAATTAATTCCATTTTATGTCATAGATAGAAACTGGACTATACATTATACAAACACCAACACGTACTACTTACACTTGAAACCATAAAAGCTTTTACTCAAATTATTATTAACAACATTATTCTGTTAACAACATATAGTGTTTAACAACGTCAAATAGCAATCTACCAATATTAATATCCTAAAACAACACGATTCAACCGGACATGAGCTACAGCGGAACATACAGGCTTCGCGTAGATTCCGTTAGGTACCGGAAGTGAACCGCGCTGGCGGAAGTCGTCGGTGTACACCGGATATGATGTTCAAATTCGCGATTTCCGGCGCACGCTCTGGATCAAGTCTTGGTTTACTGTTTTTGACGTGGGGCTTTCCTGGTACCTATGTGAAGTAGAAAAAAACAAGTTCGTATTAAAGTAAGCGCACTTACGACGTGATTTTTTCAAGTCTCGATGAAATAAAACCTTTATTTTAAATTTCACGTAGACGTATTGTACATATTTCATTTATTTGACACCATATTAAAATGCAGTGAAGAGGAAAAAAGCAGGCAAAATACAAATTTAACATTATACTGATGCCATAATGGTCACCCACATCAGAAAAAGTTACAGGGAAAGTTTCAGTAACACTGGTTTTCAGTGATTACCGTTAAAGAAAAAAGTGAAAGAAAGGAATTTATCGGTCGGTGATTCAGTTTTTCCATGATATTCCATAGAACTGGTCTATGTTATTACTTTCTTTGCTCTAATTCTCTAGAACAAATATTTCTAACAGTCTCTGCTTTTGACGAAAATATTTTCCGAACAACATAATCGAATGTAATAATCCTGAATTATTCGTATTTTATTATCCGATTTATTTAACACTTAAAATATCGAAAACACAATACCCGTCCATTATCCGAAAAATCACATTAAACACAAAATCCAGGCTATTACATAGAAATCTCGTTATAAAAATGTCGATCGATATCGATAGCGATAAATCTCTTCTCCATAGTTGCTGGACGTTAATCCTATGAGAGGATAATTAATGCTAAAGACCAGCGAGTGAGGGATTACCTAGAAATAATAAATATCACCTCCTAAATACTTATTTGTTATGGTATTTATGGAAGATTGATAATAGCGGTGTGAATTATGTATTGGTAGCGATAGATGTTTAACAAGTGATTAATAGACCAATCTTTATTGAAATTAAAAGTGCTATAATAGTATTATACAAGTAAGCTCTTAAGTATATATTTAATATTGGCTTAGGGAGGTTAGATAATAAATAATTTTGTAATATAATATCACTTGGCAATACCTTTTTCTATTATACCTACTATATTACTACTACTACTACTATTACTGCAACTACTATTATAAAAAAATGTACACAGTATATCCCTGGATATGGCTATGAATATTATTATTATAAAACGTTTCATTTATATAAAATAAACGAAAACCTGTATGAAAATATCGCAACTGAAAGGCAATTCACAGTATCCTAGTAGAGTATGCGAATGACAGACCCTTGATAAATGGCGAAGTAAATCATATCATGGACAGATATTTTATGCGTCAAGATAGCAAAACTTTAATACACAAGTTTGGAAATTCACTATGAGTTATCGCGTTTTGTTTACTGTTAAGTATTTGCAATCAGATTATCCGAATGTTTATTTTAATGCTTCTTGTAGTGATGAATTAATCTCATCTGAAACGGGCCATTTTTTGTGATAGTATAATATTTTATAGGTCTGAAAATGGACCGTATACTTATTTATACCCTTAAGTGTCAGGCATACGTTATTGTCAATTTATTAAATTTCAATAAAAATACAATTTATTTTATTATTTAACAAAGTAATTCACTCTATTGTACAAAACACTAACGCGAATTTACTGGACCGGATTTCATTAGGATAATTGAATAAGGATCAATTCTAGGAAAGAAATTGTTCAAAGAATTACTAGCAGTGTGGCTTCGGAACCTGCTTTGCTTTCAATAATATCGATGTCTATGTTATATCATTTAATTTTTGAACAAGTACCTAATTTTGAACAAGTACCTAATCAATTGTTGTTGTCTTTAACTATTTCATCATATCTACAACTCATTAATTAAGCTTTCTTTCAAGCTTAAAGTCGATTTGAATCAATACTTCATTTAATCAGTTTATATTATTTTTTTATAAATTATCACAATTCATTAGTACCTTAGGTACGTTGCTATGTAGAATTACTAGTATAGTATTATATTATCTGTGGTAGAATTGTTGTATGTCATCATTGCAGTCGAGCAAACAAAATAAAAACACACGACTACTTTCCTTTTAATTCTGCTTCCCAAAACTTATTCCCTTGCTCAAGACGCCTCCCTCCTGGCACAAAACGCTGACTAAACACCCTTCCACTAAAGTGTGATTAATTCCCAACGTTTACCCAATCCTAACCTTCGACTCACATTTGTTAACTGGACCCCTTTATGTTCGCCAATACTTTATTGTAATGAATTACAGTACCCTCATTAAAAGTTAAGGGAAATTGTTTTTAATGCTGACCTGACGGACAAAAGATCGTGGTTGAGTTACCTTTTTACTTTTATTAGTTGATTTAATAAAGTGATGAGTTAGGGCCATTTATATAATCCAAGATTAATAAAGGTCTTAAAACCAGCTAAGAGTTATTAAATTGTAAAGAAAATAAAGAATTGCAGCACAGCTGTGTCTCCTAGACTATAATATGACTGTCTGAATTATACATAAAACTATCATCTTTTGTTATTAAAATATTATATCATCAACTCGATACCTTCTATGTTTCTTGCCGACATATTTAATAATATTTTTTTTTCAATACACCTAGATATTTAATTCTTTTTCCTTAGGTATAGGCTTCAAAAGTGATAACAAAAAAGTAAGCAATAGTCAAGTAAAAGCTTCCCTCCTAGATACAAAAAATCTATACCACATAGCTGCATCTGAGCGTCATAAAATTATAAACGTGAAATTCCTGCATTCATAGAGCTGGCTGCTCCTTCAGTGGTTTCTAATTAACAAGCAGTCAATAACAGGACGCCTTACGAACGGGCCAGGCAATTAATCGCCAATTAATATTGCAATAACAACCCCGTCTGTACGTAACATGACACCTAATTTGTAATAAACGGAACAATAACGCGGTTCATTGAATTAATTTAACTGCTTTTAATGTGTGCACGCTTATTTTCGGGGGTAAATTTAAGGGAAGTGGCATCTATTATAATGTTTTTGATGTCTACTTAAGTCTAATGAAGCGAAGAGCTTTTAGGAATTGTAATAACACTTGAGTCTACGTTTCTGGGAAGTAGGTGCCTATTTTATATCTCAATGTTTTTGTAATGAGCGAATAAACATATCTTTTTCTAAGAGTTACTTCCAGTTGATAAATAAACTAAATTTTTAAGATACTATATTCCAAAAAGACTGTTCTAAATACATAATAATACTTTGAAAGCAATACTATATTTTTTTCCAAAAACAGATTTTTAACTCAATAAAAGTAATGCAAGAAAATAATAATTAGTGTTATCTACACAACTAGCCAAAAATATTCAAATAATCTTATTCGATAAATTTTTATGTTCACAATTTCAAACAACTAAGTAGTCTCATTTTCTTAATCTTCTTTAAACTAATCGAATAAAAGTACCAAAATCCAACTGTTTGATATTATGAGGTTGATTCTTCCTTTTATTTTAAAAGTTATTAAATGAAAACGAGATACTGACTTGCAGTAAAAAATATGATTTTAATTAAAACGTTTACATTGTGTGCTGTTACAAGATTACAAAAAGAGAATGACGTTAGGTTACATGATTAAGCAAATTTGTTTCACATTAACGTGAAGTTAGGCCAGAGTCCCACCGGTGTTGCCGCCACACCGCTGAACGACGTACGCTGCTCACTTCATAGTTGTTGAACA
>CAJQZM010037875.1:0-24929 GCA_907164665.1 Colias nastes | reverse complement strand
TTTTAGAAAATAAGTTATGTCTTATCGCTCTGGGATCTTGGACTATATAATGAAACAAGTAGTTACAGAAAAATTGTGCGTTTATTATTTTATACGAAATTTGAATGGCACTTAAATGACAGTCTTTTCACGATGGGTGAGTTTAGTTTGCCTGAAACAAAAACACAATTTTTAAATAAATACAAAAGTAAATTAATTCAAACAAAGCTGGAATATATGAAAGAGAGATAGATTTTAATTTGAGATATTATTTTACCTATTCCCTCATCCTGAGAGAAAGATATGAATCATAATTGTATTTAATTAAAAATAATATAATTAAAAGTAACCACTAGCATATTAGTCTACAATCTACATGTTAAAAAATAAATGTTTAATATAAAATAGACATACAGACTGGAATGCCGTCTAGACTACAACAATGTATTAATAAATAATAATTACACAGATGATTACAATAATTTATGTATTTATTATACATTATGTATTTATTACCTTGCATGGAGTTCCTTTCCTGATGTATCTCATGAGTGATTCAGCCATGTTACCAGGGGTGGGTGTGGAGCATTCCTCAAGGGCTTTGACAACACAAGAGGTCAGATCGTCGAATTTGGCGCATTTCTCCTAAAATATACAGTAAGGACATTAGCGTACCAAAATATATATGTAAGGACCTTTTTTAACTTATAAAGGTATCGCTCGCGTAAATGAGGAAAGAAACTATTATTTTGAGGGCTTGTAAAAGAAATAAATATTTGTTTTATAACTGCTTGTGCTCGCAGCGTTTGCGCGTGGTATCCGCTGAAAATAATCTATTTGTATTCTAGAAAATAGTATATCGCAGTTCGAAGCGATTGCCACACTAAATCCAAACAAATTGCGATAACTAGCAATTTTTACGTGTAGAGCAAAATATATTAGTGTGTACCAAAGAATCAAATATTTCATTAATTATTACAAGAAATAACGTACATCAAGAGAAAGGTCTTTTACGGAGTCAATGTCGGTGACGCCCTCGCGAGCCTTGTTGAAGCATTCACGGAGAGAGTTGCTCTTCTCTTGGAAGCACTCGGGACCTCCCTCGGCGATGAACACTGTAATGATAGATGATAGATCATGTAAAATATTTTAGAATGTTGCCTGTAATTGCTATGTAATAATTTTATACCATAATCTTCGTTTTCTTATTCAGCCGACTTCAAAAAATGGAGGAAGTTTTCATTTTGATATTTTTTTTTCGTGTTAGATTTGAACTTTAATTTGTTGAATTACAACCTGACTTAATTGATGTCTCGGTCTATTATCTTTAATCCTTCCAATAACCCTATTTCCAACACAAATGTATCAATTTTCATAACATAAACAACAAATCTGTGGTAATACGTACAAGCAATCCTGTCTCCATCCTTGTGGCACACGAAGTCGATCAGCTGATCGCTGGCGTTCTTGCCGGAGTTGATGTTGTCCCGAATGTTGACGGGCAGGCACGGGGACACGCCCTCCGTGAGCGTGTGGATGCAAGTCTTCAGCTCGGGCGATTTGGCGCAGTACCTTTATTTATGAAGTTAGTTAATTGCATCAAATGTACAAGAAATTGACAAATTATAGGGTTTGACAAAGCAGTAGGTATTATTTCTAGTATGGGGAAGTGATGGAGCTTGATGACCTTCAGCTATTATTTTTCCACATTGAAAATAATACTGCATTAAGACATCATGGCTAATTAAAGAAAGTACATGCATAACTTTTTTAAGTAAACATTTTTTATATTTATTTCTGATGTTGTTCAAAAAATATCTAATATTACGTCAACATTATTATGATTTTACATCCTTGTAAATTTTGATTCTATTATTGTATTATCTACTTACTTCTTGAAGACCTCATCGAGGGCACCGTTAGGTTTAGCTGCTTCGATTTCGTTTTTGAGAGTATCAAAGTTGAACAAAGTCTTGACGCAGTCGACGAAGTTCTTGATTGAGTTCTGGAAATGGATAATTTAAGTCAGTTTAATTTATAAACATGCGATTTAATTTACTTGTATTATTATTTACTTAGCATCAGATGACCTTTCGGTACCTATTTTTTTTATGTATAGGATAATGCTACAAACGGCACTAGTATTGCTAAAAGCCGAAGTAAAAATAACGTTGACCGTAAAGTTCGCATCATTATAGTTGGGATATCTTGCATAGATACTCCCCGGCTCTCGGGGATGGAGGAGTGTCATATAGATATACCTATGTACCTAACGTTTTACAACAATATGTTCATGTTAATTTCGCAGTCTTACCTCAGCCTGGTCGATTTTATCAGCGGCGCCGTTTTTGGTGCAGGTGTCCTTTATAGCATCCTTAATTTTCTGACGCTGGTCTTCGCTGAGCTTGTACTCACCGAGGACTCCTGTTGATTTCAATTAGGTTATTATTATTATATTATTATTACTCTTTAATAAAACTATACTGAAACTAACTATACTATAAGGTTGTGTTATTTTCAAAAATATTTGAAAAATAACAACGGTTAAAATAGTGCATTTTAACCGAGATTTCCAAAACGCTAGAATCTAAACTCGTAGCGTTTGTTTAATTTTTTTATGTAGGTATCATTTTTTCAATCCGTATAGAGATTAACATTTATAGGAATGACATCGTCGTTATCACCTTTATATAATAACAACAGAGATTATAATTAATATTAAGCAATATAAACTTGTATTAAGTATTTAAAGTATAAACATTTGCTTCAGTAACCTTTTAACCCTAACTATCTAATGTAAACACACATTTACTCGTTTAAGCAATTAAACATTTCTCTGTATTTGTCAGATTTGTATAAACAAGGTCATTAAGAACTTATATATTATATTTATCACCTTAATAACAATATAGGAGCGTAAACAATACTTCGATTATCCATGCACTACATTAGCGACCCACAAACTAATATTACAATTATATAGATTAACCATTGTTTGAGCATTGATTGTTACACTTTTAATATAACATTAGTGTAACTAACGAATAATACTAATCGTTACCCGTTTATAACTTTATCTAATTAATCTATAGGTCACCAGTGTAACCAAACCTATATCGTATGCAATAAATAATAATCAAACTAGAAATTTAGAGTTTGGACATACATATTATTAGCATTTTATTATTATAACTGCATTTTTTCTTTTAGTTACATCACTCAGAAATAAAGTAAGAAATATTAACATATTGAAATGAACTTTAGATTAATTTTATAATGATTATGGCTTCGATAAATCTATCTACCTAATATCTACGATCTTCGATAATTCGACACAATGTGATATCAACACAGAAACAGGCCAAATAGCAGAATGTTCTAAGCGAACGTAGCGACGAAGTAAATTGGTAAATGGCTTGCACAGGAAGAAGGGGACTTGCACCATATTATGACGATCTGTGACCCAGACTGACATTAATGTTGTCAATGCAAACGGAATTCACACTAGGAACCGACCAGGATATACCTAACTACTACTCTGTTACTATTTCTAGCACCATTTTCAATGGGGCTTTTTTATAGAGCTTTCAATAGGCAACTCTTTCAAAAATATTTTTACGTCTTGTTAAATTGTTTAAATAATTAGTATTGAAGCTTAAAATGGACGATCTTTTAATTCATGGCTGCATTCTGTATTCAACTACAAACGATTAATTTAATATAAACATGTAAAAGTCGCTACCAACTGACGATTTAAAAACAAATAGGTTAAAAAGTTATCTAAGCTCGGAGCTTTTCATTATAAACAACAAATAAAGTTTTACACAATCATGAACGAGATCTTTAATACTACATATCGATATTATTTTAATACCTATGTAGGCACTTTTTATCACCTTTAATTTAAAATAATCAATGTGTAAAAAATAAAAATATAGGCTCATATGTGTTACTTTTATATGTAGGTAATTTAAAACATTACGTTTGGGCTCTAGGTCGGCAATTAAAATCCGAATAAAAAATAATTTAAAAAATTACAAGAGATTAAAGAATTTATATTAATTAATACTAATGTAAACAATTTAGAAGCAGGTACCTAACATTTAAGTTTAAACTACATTTATCAATCAAAATAAATAAGCGCTTTCCACTTTCCAAACGATTTTTTTTCAGTAAAGCACATTATTAAATATTTACTAAATAAGAACAATATTTATCGCAAACTTTTACACAGTTTTTTATTATTTTTACTATTTTTTCCTAGTTATATAATTTATAAATATATTGAACTTACCGACTGCCAAAAAGGCCACAAGGAATACTTTGAAAAGCATGATGAAGCGTTCAGAACCCAGGTTGCGTGATGACTGAAGTTACATCGGATCAACACAATATATATTAACAGCTATGCTTGACTCAATAAGCGTGTATTCTCAAAGCGTTCGATATGGTTTCGCTTGATATTGTCGTACGACACTTAATTCGAAACTGTTTTTGTTAAAAGTACTATTGACTGAAATTGGAACTTGGAAATTGTAATATTATAGAGTAGCTGGTATAATATAATTTATTCGAAAGTTCAGAAAATAAAAATTGATCTTTGTGGCTTTACTCTAATACTGTAACTTTTATGTAACATTCTTAAAATAATTGAAAGCAATATCTTCATAAATTGTGTACCTAACTAAGTATACTTGATATTGCTATTTTTTAATTTTTCCCTAAGGTCTACAACATCGTTTTATGTATTCTATTTTATAACTATAATCAATTTTATAAATATTAACGATCTAAAATTATACCTACCTGTTATTGTCATTCTTATAAAAAAAACCTGGAGAACTATTTGCTTTAGTAGGTTAATTAAAGAACATTTTAGAGTGAATAATCCAACTATTATTGGATAAAAAATGTAATTCTTGAATAGCAACAGACATAATATATAATTTATAAATTATTCAGTTCTAGCTTCTTTTTATGGCTACGCATTTTATATGGTAACACATAAAGATTGATATTACATATAGCTTATGACTTATTAAAGTAGGAAAATCGTCGGTAATAACCAATAGTTATGTGTTTGCAATTTGCATAGGATTGTCATCTTCTTGTAGAAGTTTTTTCTCATAATATATTCTTTTTTTTGGCTTAAATTATAATTTCTTAATTGTATTGATTATGTATAATCGATGTTTTTGTATAAAATTCAAGCATAATCGACAATAGAGTGCTATGCTTAATTTCAGATTATTGTATGTATTTTTTTAAATGCAGATTTCTATAATGGTAGCTCAGTGAGTCTATCTAGTGATCGCTATCTGGTTGTATTTTGGTATAGATACACACAGGTACATACTCACATATTAAAGTCTGCCAATTAGGCTATATACAATTAATTCACGAATAAAGGAAAGGACAAAAGCGAGTAATAGGTATATCGTGCTTAATGTACATGAGAAAGTATGATGTTGACGACTCGGGTATGATGCCAGCATTCAGCAATCCGATGTAGTCAATCAAATGCCGAAACCCTTGTTCTCGAAATTATTCGTTTTCAATACAGAATCCACATTACAAATATTATACGGAATCCAGTCTCTTGAAGAAAGAAAGTATTAGAATAGGCCCCTAATGATCAGCATTTGAACGGTTGTCAACTGTATTGTAAAGTATCGTTTGACCCCAAGCATCGTATTCCTCGATAGTGAGGGTTATCAATGAATTACCTACTAGATTCTTTCGTTTTTCAGCTTAAATCTACACCTTAAGAATAATCGCAAGCACTGATATGATACCTATACGCAATTATTTTTTTAATTTTATAGATAATCGTTTAAGATTTCAGTCTGTTTTATTATTATCTAGCTAGATTTTACTAAAATATTTGGGTGTATTTTAAACTATTTTGTAGTAGGTATCTACTTGATTCTAGTAGGAAAATAGAGCATAATAGAAGAAATCAACAGATATAAATAAATAAATTGTGATATTGGACTCTCTAGCATATTTGAAAGCACCTAACTAAGTATTACAGTTTCAATATGAAAAAAAACTTTATATTATTGCGTTAAAAAAGGTTGCATGTGATTCCAGCTGCATTAGGTATGTAAATAGATTAAACCGTGTAATGTAATTAATTACGGATGATAAAGTTTATTGTGCTATTCGCCATATCCGCTTAGGATGGAAAATTTAACAACTCATTAACGGGCCATTTTCTTACAATTGCCACTTCCGTCAATGCATCGAAATACATGTCATTGAATGTACTTGCTAAAAAGAATCGATTTATCTCTACAAATTTGTATCTATGAAAGATTGATGAAGAATGATCTACCTATAAAAAAAAATTAAATATCACACACATGCTGGCACATGCACAATGGACATGCTGGCAGTACGGGAATAAAAAATATGATATAGGTTATTAAAAAGTTTTTTTTTTTGGATAATTAGCTTATAAAAAAAATGCGTCTGAGCATTTTTACAACAAGAAGTATTTGTAGGTTTACGAAGAGATGTATTTCGTATATGATCTTTAGTTTCAAGGTAAAGCCCCATCGGAGAAGTATATTGTTTTAAATGAATGAGACTCTAGGGATTTTGTGGACTCAAAGGAAACGTTGTTTATTCATTAAAATAGCAAACAAATAAGAATAATTTATTAGCCAAATATACCAGGAAATATATTAGTCATAATAACAAAACTATCTTATTTATTAATGTTTTGTTAGATATTTATCATTATTCCAACGGGTTAACCGCAACTAGCTTCAGTGATAAGCCACCGAGTTAAGTGTAAACAACTAATTTAATTATTAATCGATACGAAAATGTTGTTTAATAAAATATTTCAAGTGATTTTAATTATATTTTGTGCGCATTATGGATTGTGTAGTGCAAAAATAAACTTTAAAAATAAAAAGGGTTATCCTCAGTTCATTAGCATCCTGCCTCTCTCGTTTTTGGATGGAACGGAAAATACTTCGACTCCTAAACATTATAAAACATAATTTATGTATTTGATACTCCGGCTTTATATCTTAAATAAATTAATATTGAAATTTATTTGTTTTCATTTCTTTGGTTAGGTATTTTGTTTGTACCGCTGCGCTCCCCGCATCAAACTGTAATTATTTAGGCATATTTATATACTTAGGTATAATTAAAACTTAAAATGCAGGCATTCGTTTTGCGATATCTTTGCTTTGAAAGACATTAAGAATTCCCGTTATATATATATATATATATATATACATAATAAAAGGACACTTTTATTAAATGTGACTAATAAAAATCACATGAAACAAGTTATACAGTGTAAAATAAAAAAAATATTAACTTATGAACACCATTCTCTATAAGGTCAAAATTTGTAAATAAAACCCAGTTAAACCAAAACTTATTAGGAAAAATAAAACCGGCCAAGTGCAGCGAGTCAACTCGTGCACCAAGGGCTCCGAACAAACCTATTTTTTATTATGTTGTAACTTTAATTTTAGCAATTATTCCGTTATCTGCTATAAGATTTTGCTTTTTACCAAATTTCAAGACTATGACGTGTTCACGGGAATTACCCTGTAGGTTTTGATTCCCTTGCGAATGTCGATTTTGCGAAAATTTGCATTACAAACGGCTGTATCTTTGATTGCATTGGCTTATATGTTTGATTTTTTCACAGATTCAAGGGACTTGAGTATTCAATATAAATTTCAGCTTGATTCCTAAATGCGTTCCTGAGAAAAAGAGTCTTGACAGACAACAAAATGGTCCTATAGGGTTTCTGTTCTTTTGAGGTTCAGAACCCTTAAAATGTAAATAATAACTAATAATATTCTTTGACTTTGAGGCGGAGAGTTGGTTTGATATATAAATAAAAAACTTCCATTTATTTGTCCTTTATTTAAAACGTCCAATAATATGAATTGATTTAATGAACGCTACATGTTGATAACTATAGTATGTATTTATAAGTTACAATATATCCAAATATTCATGATGCATAGATATCTTAAGGAGCCGTTTTTTGATTGGTTGTACATAATTTACCAAATACGTATAAGTTATATGTTTACATCACATATAAAAATCCATATAAGAAGCGATTTTTCTAGAATTAACTGATCTTATATAAGCAGTTAATCTATTAATAGGTATGCATTATTCATCATAACATCTAATAAAATGTAGTGATTCTTTTACAAATTCCTCTACGAAGTGGAAAAATCGCTTCTTAGCTTTAAAGAAGTTAGAAAAGCTTTTTATAGTCGACATATTATATTGTTACGACTCTACTTCTGTACATATAATTTTCTTCTGTAAGAAGACGCTTAGAATCTAACAGATGTTCATATGTCATACGTATATTAAAGATGTATTAATTAGAGCTTTCTTTGAAGCTCTGACAATAATTGTACATTATTTTTTATTAGTCACATCCTTCGCATAGATAATAAATAAACGTTGGTTGCCATATTGGAAAAATCGAATATTCATTTTATCTGGCAACACATTCGCATATAAAATAAAACTTTCTACGTTTTGTCACAAGAACTCTTACTTTCATCTTTTATGAATATTAATCTCTACTTGATGAACTGTTGAAGTACCTACATTAATCTTGATAATAAAAGTAAAACAAAAATAAATTATAAATATTTCAAAGTTTGTTTTCAGTGCTACATTCATAAAAGTGTCATTATAACAAGGAACAATATTATATTAAATCATTTTAATCGTATGATCATCATCATCAATATGAAATAAAATGTTATTGGAGATCAAATTGAAATACAAAAGAACTCCTGAGTCCTGACATCGATTAAAATCAAGTACCTACCTACTTGAAATAAATAATAAGATCCAATACTTAACTATATATATCAATAAAATATAAATAAAATTCATTTTTGTCCAAGACAAAACAAACGTTATAAAAATCTAAATAAAACTACGGTATAGACTTGTTACACAAGGATACTTCTATATATATCATAATAAATCACAGCTAATTACTTAGTACTAAGCGTAGTTAAATTATTACAAAACCTCTGTGAGGTAAATAATAGTTAAATTAAATAAATAAAAAATATCGGAAAATCATTCAAGATAATATTGCAGCTAAGCCTAACTGTAGTATGTATGTAGTATCTATAGAAATAATAAATTATTTACATTTACTCGATTCTATTCGTCTATGTTTCAACTTACGAAATGATTATCAAATACATTTAATATGTATGCGCAATCTTAATTATTCTTCAACCATATTTATTAATACCAGTGCATTAATAACATATCTCTATATGTAATGTGTTGCGAATCAACCTTTTTCTGAACAATTTCAATAGAAACTTCATTGTGTAATTTTATATTACAGTCATTATACAATTAACAATGTACCTACTTAGATGTTAAAACTGAATAAAATATAATATTATGATCACTACAATCAAAAGTACAAAGAAATATCTGTGTTATGTTCTTTCATATGCAGAACATATAAATAAAGAGCGAAAAGGGCAAACACAGATTATGTCAACCATAGACTAAAAATGTATCCAATGACAACCTCAATTTTCACACAACATTTATATTATTTAATAGATGATTTTATGTTTTAAGCATATATTCATTTCTACTAGAAACGGACATCACTCATACATTCACAATAATATTTTTATCGTACAATCAGGTTATAATCGCGCGCCTCTATAATATTAATATAACTATGTATAGCTATAACACAATAGATTATAAAACACTTTCAAAAACGCGCCAACAATTAACCACTTATAAAAAGAAACTTGTGACAATATAATTTTTCCGTTTGTACCATTATAATTTTAACAAGAGATCTCCATAGAATTTTAGTTATTTAGTTTTCAGTCGTATTTAAAATCTAGTGAAATAATGGAAATGCTCTATGTTTTTTACAAAATTGCACTAAATAACTTGTCACAATAAATGATTATTTTCTTATTTAAGATTATTAGTTGTAAACACGACAAAAATTAACGATAAAAAAAAATCATAAAAATAATGACTCCGAATGTTATTAATTAATTAGAGTTAGATGAGTAATGTCCAATAACAGGAAATTATTAACTAATGCAGATTATATAAAATAAAAAATATTTTAAATAAACCATAGGAAAACGCATCCGCGTGTGTTGGTAGGTACCTACTTACGACCTATGCTGTCAAAAATTGGCACTGTTCAATACAAAACTGAAATCATGCACATTATTTTAAAGCTACATGTGTGTACGTAAAGTAAAATGAGACTAAATTTATGTTATAATTATTATTAACATAATACTTTGATTTTTTCTAAGAAAGTTCCAGTTTTCAGAGATCAGAGACATTATCTACTTTAATAATCTCTTTGTTGCATCAAAAACTACGTGTTATTTTTATGTACAAATTGCCATGATGTTTTCGCAATTTACAAAGTCAAAATAATACACTCAATGTCTTAATACATTTCTATGTATTATACATTTCTATGTATTATACATTCTATGTATTTCGATATATAGAATTTAATGTGGGCTCTGGCAATAGAAAATATTAAATTCTTAAATAAATACAATTACATCTTTGCAATACAAACCTTAGGCCATATGCCTTTGTACTTATAAAGTCGTACCCTCTTGTCTAAACAGTGAAATTTAAACTCTATAGTCTATACGACATATTAAGAGAGTACATTCATAAATGATTATTTTAAAATTGATTTTTACTACAACATTGTAAGTGTCACCTTCAATACAACGCTCAATTCAACCTCTGTTATTCTTTAACAAGCCTGAAAAAGAAATAAAATTTTATGATCAATTTGACGTATCAAAAATATATTTTTAAACATCCTAATTGAGACTGGCTAACAGTTCAAACTCAATAACAAATAAAAAAAAAAAACATCCTAAGTGAAGTGTCAATTTTTTTTTGAAGACCATAGATTATAATATAAATGTGCACGATAAAAACTTTTCACTGCAAACCTTTTTGTTTGTTAATGAGCGCGTTCAACAATTTGATCCTGGCCTTAATGGCTTTGTATTTTTGGTATTCTTCTTCTCTGCCCTTCTTGTCGTCACTTTGGACCTTCCTACTGTTCTGTATTTCGAAGTTTAACTCGTACTCTTTTATTGTTCGACGAAGTACCTAGAATGTTAATGTTTCTAATTAATTCAATTAATGTTGTAAATTCGTCATACTTTGGAGTATCGGATATTTGTACCAATTATACCAAAACCGATTTCGATCGAATTGGGTAAGCGAAGTCAAATACAGGACTTTTTAAATTCATTAACCCTGCCTAAGCCTTCTATACTTTAAGCTATAATATAAGTTACCTGTTTAATATTTTAATGTCCTTAATCTGCGACTACAATGAAATTTAATTAAGATAATTGTTAATTAATGAGAACATAATTAGATGTCAAATACCAATGATCCCTTTTAAGTATTATTTAATTTACGATTAATTTGAACAAATATTTAATTTTGTAATACTTACACATTTCTGCATTTTGGCATCACTAAGGGCTCTGGCCAGATCATCCAAGCCCAGGAAATGCAAGCCTTCGTTGGAAGGTGTCTCCTCGCTAGTAGCAGACTTGGCTGAAGATGTGGATGAAGGCATTTCTTCCACCACCTCGCGTATTAGAGGTGATTGTAACGGGCTTTCTTCTGCTGTTTCCTGTGCGAAAAACACCCATTATTACAAACGCATAGAGTACGATTTGGCAGAGCAAACTTGGCTGAAAACATTGGCATTTGATGGAAAAAGCAGCGGGCTTTCTGCAGTTTCGTATGCTATAGCCCTTAATTCTAATGCATAGAGTGCAATTTGGCGGTACAGACTTTTTGATGGGATCTCCTGGGCCACATCACGTGTTGGAGCCTTTATGCGTTGTCTTGACACGCGACAGAACACGCTAAGTACTACTGTGGCATCTGGGAGAAACCTGTTAACTCCATTTTTGGCAAAATTTTGTTAGATACATGTTTGATAAGTACAGAAAGCGCAGATTTTTTTGATCCAGACGTGATATCTCTACGTCCACGGGAAGCAGATGAAAAAAAATGGTACACTCCTGTTAAATCCAAGATTTTTTGCTACAATCAAGATATATTATACTTATCATTAATAACTTTTGATGCTAAACCTGATAACTAATATAACAAGTACATAAATGTTAATTCCAAGCTTTATGCCTATGGACTAAAACTTGTTAAGTCCCAGTTACCGCGTATGTACCAAAAACATGAGATACCTACATGTTAATTATTGCAACTTATCAGATTTGGATTTACATTTCCAATTTGATATATATAACGGTGACTACTAAATAATTAAAATACAGTGTTATTTTAATGTAAATATCTATTTATTTTCAAAATAACCACCTTTAGCTTTAATACAAAGGCTTAAACGTTTCCTGAAGTTTTCGACGATTTTCCGTACCTTATCTTCAGATATTGTCCACTCACGAGTAAGTGTTGCCTTCAGCGCGTCTACACTTCTGTGTGAAGTTGCACAGGCCCTCGCCTCTAGAATTGACCATACGCAATCCATTGGATTAAGGTCTAGTGAATATGGAGGGCATTCCTTGGAACTTATGAACTCTGGGAAATGGTCCATACACCACTGCTGCACATTTGAGGCCCTGTGAGATGGAGCAGAGTCCTGTTGAAAAGTCCACGGTTGGTCGCCGAAGTGCTGCTGGCTCCAAGGAAGAACTACACTCTCCAAAATATCGCGTCGGTATATTTCTTGATTCATTTTCACACCTTTTTTTTACGAAAACGAGAGGAGTTTTTCCTGTTGCGCAAATGCCACGCCAAACCATGACTGAATCAGGTTTTTGCCCGATGGGGGATAATTGATGTGGCTCCAGGGCGACTAGAAGAGTAAACTCTATCGTTTTGGCGGTTATGAGACTGTTCAATCGGAAAAATTTCTGCATATGTGAAAAAAATATTTTTCCACGCTTCACCAGCGGAGGCACAATATAAGACCAGTAAGCGACATATTTCAAGGAGTATTTTTTTATCCTTATCACCTAACCACTGCGCTTTTCGCAGCTTATAGCATACAAGCTGCGAAAGGCGCAGCGGTTAGGTTAACTTGAGCTCATTTTTAACAACTCGTTGCAACGTTGAATGCGACTTACACCTAAATCTCGAGCCATTTTTCTTACCTTGGCGATTTCTATTCTAATTTGAACCAATCAGCTTCTGTTTTGGAAAACTACTCAGATAGCGAAGAAGATTATGATTAGTATCCAAATGAGTGATTCTTTTGTTTTGGTATTTATTTGATATGTGCCTTTATTTAAATTTTTCTTTGCATGTACACTCCTGTTAAGTCCATACTTTTATTAAAATTAGCCATAACAGTGATTCCATTGTGAAATTAACCTAGAAATAAATAAATATAACAAAAATAACGTAAAATTGTTTTAATTAAATGAATAGCAATGAAATAATAATTATTTTTATTTTGCTCATTTTGAGATAAGTCCATTCCACTGCAGTATTATTTTTTTGGTTAAAATCTGATAAGTCCATTATTCGCTAAACTAATGCGTCAATTTTGTAAACTATACAAGCGAAAATATGATTAATATATGATATTTCATTAAAGTATGACATAATTCATTTATATCTTATATCCGATTTTTAGCAGCCAATAATGTGTTAAATTGCTTCTCCTGAAAATTTAACTTTTTGGAGTTAACAGGTGTCTCCCAAATGCCACAGTATTGTATAGAGTGCAAATTTTCTTAGAAATTTCAATCAATAAATCTTCCTTAAAGTGACTGCTAAAGTATGAGGTCATCCGTACATACTGATGTATGTGTCGTTATTTCATTGCGACGAATTCATATTTTTCTTAAAAAGAAATCTGCTTGAAAATGTCTTACAGTGCATGATATCTCCTATCTCCATCAATAGGTAGCTCTATCTTACCTGAGAAGTGTCCGAGGGTTTCTCCTGCGAGTCACTGGAGCTATCAACGCTTGTGAACAGCATCGCTTCGTGTTCATGAATAGTCGCTAGTTCACCGTTAGTCCCCATCTGAAATAAAATATATGCCACTATATTCTTACAAATTCGTGAAATGCTAATTTTTTTTTATTAATATTTTTTCTACAAAATTAAACATTTAGTGAGTTTCGATATTTTTAGGCGATATTTCGTCTCTTATGAAGAAAATATATTATTCAAATACATAATCAAATTACGAGGAAACAACTCAACAAACCCAGTAGCGATCCATTATTCTACTTATTGATTCAGCGCAAGATTCTTTGCTGAGTCAACCAAACATTAAAACACCTTTATATCCTTTATTAAGCTAAGAATGCTATTTTTACTTTATATTGCAATAATGAGATGCAAAAATGGTAATTAAGTGGATTAGACTGATCCACAATAAGCTATAAAAGGAATAAACAAGTTAAAGTTATCCTCAGTCGCAGTGGCACGCTACTTCCCAAATAACGCGTTAAATACTGATAACAAAAAACACACCAATTTGACCTACTCCCCTTTTATTACTAGATAATAATATTGACGAAATATTTTGACTTAACAATGTACTAATCTATTCTATCGTTCGATATCATTTTATCTATTACTGAGTTGTCTAGGCAATTACTGATCCCCGGAAGGTCGTTGTTTCCTGATTATTACTCTTTTAATTATGAGCCACCTTTATGCTCTGGTACTCTTATTTCAAAGTGGCTAATCATTTCCATTTTCATTATATAAACTCTTCATATCTAAAAACAGCTAGATAAAGGATTAGTAGATATTTAGCACCTTTATACTAAATTGTAGAGTTCGCTAGTAGCTTTACATTTCATAGATCTCTGCTATTGTGCAACACGCTGGGGTCTCATCAAGAGTAACCAAATCGCATAATTAATAAAAAATATTATGCTCTTGCCAGTATATATAGGGCAATTGGAATACTTTAGCTGAAAGAGTTGTTGCATTAAATAAAAACTCTACAAAGCAACTCACTATATCAGATCTGGATTGTAGAGCGCGTTTCACAGCTCTATATCTCTCATAGAGGTGTCTAGCGGCACCTCGCTCTGCAGTATTAGCGGCTGGTCTGCCTCTAGCTGCTTCAAAGCGGAGTAAAGCGCGTTGCACACAGGCCTTCTCTGCGGCTAGTTGCGCTGATGTCCAAGTGGTCTCGGAAGCTATAATTCGACCGGCTGCTTGACGACACCCGTCTATCCACTGGAAGTGAACATTGTGTTTTAATTTTTGGGAATTTAGTTAGAGTTGTCGCACAGAGAATTTTTTTTTTTCAATTATAGTAATTAAACCGCTTCCAAATAATTTATTGGGTAAATATCAAATATGCAGTAATTTCGCATGGTTCGCATAATAAATATAGAAATTAGTGTATTGATATTAACAGGAATGTCAGATATAAAATGATAAATAATTTAAAACAGACAGGTAGTTAGTTTAGTATTTATTTTATTGATTTGGAAATAAAAGTTTAAATAGGTAAAGTGTAATATACCAATATTCCAAGTTTCTTGATAAATATCGAAGAAAACGAATGCAGGATACGGAATGCAGCTATGAAACTCCAAGATAAATGGATAAATTCGGCAAAGCATATATTACTTGGCAAACGGAATATTGAAGTCACACTTGGGCATGTTGCCCAAAAGTAAACATACATGTAATAAACCTCGCCTTGACCTATCCTACTATTGGAGAGAAATACGTTTAAACCATATGATTTAAATACCTATATCATGAGTTCAGTAGTCACGTAGACCAACATATCAGAATTTGTTGGAAAGTTTTGGCTTTAAAAACAAAACAAAATCCAAACGCTGTGCTAATATGAAGATGCTCGTACACTGGACTTACCTCTTCAATATCCCGCACCACATCTACCATCGATTTGTCGCTTTTCAGCGCTGCATCCAGCTTTTCGTCTCTTTCCTTCTGCAATTTAGCGGCTTTAACTTTCAGAGCGTATTCCACGGGGTCCGCTTTGATGCAGCGCTTTTCTGTTTGTAAGCGCCGCAGGGTCTCATGCATGCGCGTCAGTTGGACGTCAGTCATTCGATCGCCGGGGGATATAGCACGCCCGTTTTGGGTTTCGAAGTCGTTCTCGTATTTGGTAATTGACTTCTTGAGAACGGCGATCTTGAATGACAAAAAAGTCATATATAGTTAGTTAAACTGACTATTATTATTGAGTACGGAATGAATATACTATTGATCTTTCTGTTCGTCTCTATGGACACTTCATTTGAAATGAACCAAATATATTGTTATTTAGAAAAGAATCCAGCCAATTTAGAGGGCAAATAGTTTCGAGCTATAACAAGTAGTTGTTATTGTTTTACATTGATTCTTAAAATAGCGATTCTCGGAAATTAGTTCATGAAATGAAGTGAATGCAAATCGTAACTATAAACTGTTTGATTAATGTTTCAATGATCAATTAAAACTTCAAGTACAGATAACATTGAGGGATTCTAAATGCGGCGATATCAAAACGTGTTCTACATTATGTTTGCATGATATCTTTGCCGCTATGTAAATTAGAGTTGAAGGCTGAAGATGCGAATGGATAGGTACCTAGTAGGTACCTACTCCAGATATTATAAGGCAGAATACATTTCGGAAGGAGTATTATACAAAGAAATATGGGCATTTTATTTTCATTCGACACGCAATGTAACATATTCGCTTGGATTTTAGTTTTGAGAATCATATCTTCGCATTCCGCACGATGAATCGAGGAAAATAAAAACTTTATTATTCATGATTAATTAATCTGTTAATATAATCAGGAAAATGTTTCAGGTTTCCGCGGAAGTAACTGCAACTGAATTGTAAATACTTAGTGGGGTTTACTACAAACTTACTCGGGCGATATCTGTCTTAGACCATCAAGTAGATTGCTATCCAAATCTCTCAAATATCTCAAAAATCAATCGCGTGTGGAAAAGCGTCTTTATCTTTTATCGCTCATCTTTTTTCTCTTTCTAGTTCCCATGTTTCGTTTTTTATCCTCATCACAAACTACTTTGATAATATAAACTACTCCTTTCAAATTTAAAATGCTTTCAGCTTTATTAGTCTCTGACCTATCCTTTTCTGCCCGACCCCTTACTGTTACTGATTAAATAGCACTAAGCTCATCGTTATCATCATATTTTTTCATACGGCAACCAAAACCTTTTACGATTGTTTTCCAAAGACAGTTTAGGCTATAATACTCCGAGTTTTGGTATAGCCATTAACCAGTGTGGGGTATCCCACACTGATCAAATACGGTTAGCAGATGGCACATGTCGTTGAACTATTTAGCTCTACATAATATGCCAACTTCCTAATGAAGATTTTCTGCAAATTGAAAATACCTTCTTGTTAATTTTCTCAAGTCGTCTATCAGGACTGGGCTGCGTGCGGCGCGGCGGCACGCTTCGCTCGTCTCGACGCGCGTGTTCCGCTTCTTCGCGTCGAGAGCTTTGGGAGCGTTCGGTTTCTTCACATACTGGATAAAATTTGATTAATTAATCCAATATTTTCTTAATAGGCAAACTACTAGGTTTTGTAATTGGGGCTAATCTTTAGAAATTGTTAATTTATGAGATAATGAAGGCCGAAATCAACAAGAATGTTAAGTGTATTTCAATGTCTTTCAATTATGAAAATCAAGCAATTCAGGGTTTGACTGCATTGCAGCTATAGGAATTTCAATGTAAAATATATGTAGGTATAAGACGTGAAAGTGAATTAAAACCTGATAATATGTAAACTACCCACCTTCCGGTTTCTGTTGAACAACGTATTCAAAGTGCGGGGGTGTGCCGCAGCGGGAATCCTCTGCGGACACATGATCTATTTCCCTGGGCTGTCGCGGGAGGCGGGCAGGCGCGCGGCGTCGCTTTCCGAACTGTGGTCTACGTGCGCGAGACAGCCTTTCTGCACGACGTTCGGACTGCAACCAAATGTTTATGATTAATACATTTGAATACATAAGCTCATAATATTTACCAAGCAATTTGCAGTGCTCTATAATTCTAATATTAATAATTATATTAGCCAAGTAAAATTCATCTATAACAAAAGTAGTATTTAGGTTAGGTAGCTGGTTAAACTTGACTGATCAACTGATTTGTCATCTTTCTTTACAGTTTCTTTTGAGATGTAACTTTACGTTCAGTTAATTTAATCGCAGCGCCTAATTTGTTAAATAAAGAGATTTCACAAACCTCAAGACGATTGTGATCATGTATCGGTGGTGGCGGCGGAGGAGGTGGGAGCCGTTCTTCGCTGTGCGGTCTCCTCTCTTTGCGCTCGTGCGCACAGCCCGAGTCGCGACGTTCCCGCCGTTTACGGGCCTCGCGCTCGCACTCAGGGGCTGCCATATCTTCTCTCTCACTCCCCCGTCCCCGATCCTGCTCGCAGCACTGCGCACGCCACCCGTTTGTGGTAATTACAATGCGACGGTCGCTCGAGCAATCGGATGGTGTGCCGTAACCCTAATGTAATGTCTATGTTAATGTGTGTGTTATGCATGGATTGACAAGCTTGAATTCGTTTGCAAATCTGCTATGTTATGAGATGTCTTGGGCCGTGGTATGAGTACATGATTGTCGGTGTATTAGCAATATATATTGTACGAAACCTACTTGTGTAGATTTATTTGAATTGTACTGCTTATAGCGTTTTCTACTAGGGCATTGTAAATATTCTTTAGCTAGGTTTTTACAACGCGGCTATATATCTTCAAGGTTACTGGAACCTATGTAATTTTAAAGGAATGTGTTTATGATTAGGATTTTTTATGTTCGAGTCACTATTTCTATCCAATAACCTTGTTTGTGCCAAAGCTAATATGAAGCTTAAAAATCTTGAAAATACTCTTGAAAATATCGTGGATCTACATAAAAGTTTATAATAAAATTTTACCCCGTCACCTAGTTAGTACCTGATCAATTTCCAATAGTACCATCTTTGCTTCTTTTTAAAGACTACCCTCGAAAATAAATCCCCAATTTCCAAAAGTAATCGGCCGAAATGTGTTTCTGAAATTAAATGACACCCATATCTAATGTATCTCATACCAAGAAAAGTTTAATTTCGGCGCTTTAATAGCCAATTGTGGATCGTGTGTCCTGAATAAGATTTGACCGTTTGTGACGACAATACTTACGATGCAGTATCTCGCAGCGCCTACTATGGAGTTGAGAATTCTGGAAATGTTGTCCCGACTTCGACTTGCCAGGGTTCCTCTGGGGCCCAAACCTGGGCGAGACCCCGGGTGATAATCCACAACCAATCACTAAACTACCGGGCTATTGTTTATCCTTTTATGTAAAACAAAATGAAAGAAACAAAACGAAACGGTAGCACGGAAACGAGCGCCGTTTTGGCGGTAAACTATTCACTAAAATACAGATTATTAATTGTAAAACAGCACAGAGTCTCTATTTGATGATCTCACAGCTCTGCCTCAACATATCGCGGTCCCGGCACATAGTGTTACACACGAGCAGTCTATGACGAGTTTATTGTCCAACAAACTACGGCTGCTTCAAGAAGTGCGTTGAAACTAGCCTGTAGTTTAGCATTGATAGATAAGTAGTGAGTTTTAGAGCCTTTTAGCTCGTAATAGTCCTAGAATAACGCTTTTATCATCATGATAGACGATAGGCACATTATTCTGTTATGTTAAAATAACTTTCAATTTTCGTCTATCGTACTAGACATTTTGGTAACACTTCACTTGTTCTTGAATAACACTCGAAGTCACAGGAAGGTCTGGAACAAAAGAAAATGTTTAAGTACCCAAATAAGAAGTAATTATTTGAATTTTCTTTATTGTTTTACACGTATATGATTGATGTCAAAGTGATGAAATAACCATTAGGTACCTAAGGTACGCAATAGAATACGATTGAATTTCGTTCTCAGAAATAAAACTTGTAATTTATTTTTCCTTAATTCGGTTTTCTTTGTGTTAAAGGAATTGGAAAATAAAATTCTGTAAATACATAAAATACCCGTAAAAAAATGAGACGCAATAGTGGTAACACGGAACTATACCTAGTCAAGGATATTCCATGAGTGGTAATTAATTCGATGTAAGTATCAACTCTGTCTTTAAAAATTATTTAATTATTTTAATAATAATTTTTATTTTATAATACCTACTTAATAATGTAATCTCAATTTCTTATAAAAGATTAAATCTTTTCTTTTAGGTATAATAATAATTTTAATTTTAATTTTAATTAATCATAAATTGAAAACCTATTGTGATGCTACCCACTTGGTAGTCATCCAATGATTGAGTAAAGTTATTAAATTAAAGATACACCTACATACAGACCCAGTTAATACAATCTGTAGGTAGTTAGGTAGTTACATAAAATCAAATAGGTAGATATTATGTTATACATGTTTGTATATTATATAGGTAGCTATCTTTCTTACCTATCCACAATCTAACCACATCACAAATTCATTCACGTCCTGTATTGTTCTTCAGAAACTAAATACATAAATTATTGGACGACTGCCAAGTTATACCTAACGTGAACTTTTGTCCGTAAAAGCCTAATGGTATAATAGAAGTCTGGTGTATACGGAAGAGAAATTACGCCTCATTTTACTTTATTCTAATTGACTTAAGCGGGTAATTATTTTTAACACGCTTTTATTACCCTAACCGACTCCTTAAGATTCTATTTTTACAAACTTTTAACGAACAGATTTAATTCAAACCTTGTAGGTACACTTCAAGCTTAGACTTCAAGGATCAGTGACAATACAATAATTTCATGAGTTTATTTTAATTTTTTATCTGTATTTATTATATAATATAAACAAATAGTTATGTAAACATAAAGGCGTATTTGACCTGATTTTCACAGGGTTCGCTGATCGCAAGTGGGCGTGTCACTGGCGGAGCGCTCCTGTACCAATCCCCGGAGAAAAGCCGGTCTAATTGATTACAATAGCTCAGATATATTTCATAATGTTTTCTGGTTTAGTTTTACCATAATATAAGAATAGGTTGAGGATTGATTTGATATTGCGCATAATGAAATGGTGCAAATGTTTTTATCGTAACTGCGCTGAAATCTTTTATTTTTGAAATGATTATTTTTTCCATGTTTTTATTTAGTAAATAGACTACATAATATTCTTTTGTTTTCGTTTTATTGTTTGTCGTTATCCCTTTCTGTAATTAATGTAAATAAAGAATAAAAATCCGTCTAAAATACAGTTCAATAACTTAGAAAACACTTATTTATACAATTAGGTATCTAACGATAAAAAATAGCGTTCCCTATCTTATAACATTGTCTTAAAAAATGTTACATTATATGCAGTAGTCAACATAATATAACACCCACTAGGTATATACCTAAGTAATAAATAATATGTACTGTAATACAATGTATTGTAACTGTAAAATACATGTAAATACAAAACAAATGCACAAACTGTATTACCTCATTCGGAAATGCATATTTATGACCCTTTCCCGAGCAGTCATTCAGGTCCATTACGGAACAAAAGCTCTCTATTTACAGAGCATCTGAACAGAGAAGGACGGAAAACGTCCTTGAGAAAAATTCAATAAGACCTTCTAGAACCTACGATATAACAGTAAAATACATATAAAATATAGTTTACATACCTGTGTAAACAATTTATTCTGGAAGGTTTATGAAAACAAGGAAGTATTTTCACAGAATGGCGTCGCAGATAAAATGGCGGAGGGAAATGTCCTATCGCGAACGCCAAGCGAGAGTTACTGAAACGTTGGGCGGTGTGCGCCGATGCTCTAATAGTGCTGGATCAACATATCGATAGAAATGTATTCTTGACTTTACAGCTTTGGAACATTTGTTTTCTTATAGTAAAAGTAAATTGAATTGGAAACCACTGATAAATGGTAAATCTATGTTATGACGATTCAAAAGTGCTCCTAGAAGAAGTCTTATAATAATAAATAAATGTTTGAGTTAAAGTTCGAATCGAATGAAAGTAAAAAGCTGTTTAAATCATGCGCCTAAGTGGATATTTTATACAGCTAGAGCTTTTTAAGCTCTTGGTCGAAATTTTTAAAAAGTATCTACATAATTATGCTTTTATATTTTTTAGTTTCAGTAGGTTACGTTATGAATTATGCTTATAAATATAAGATAACATGCCATTAAACACATTGTCCATTCGTATTTTAAAACAATAACAATTCTAAATACCTTCACCACCTTACTCAAGACAATTTTTTTTAAGTATTTATTGTTTGTTGACATCGATATACAATCATCGATTATTTCCATTATACATCACTACACTCGTAAACAAGAGCGGAGCACGCCTTCAAGCCGGCCGGCGCGGCGCGGCGTAGCTTACACAGAAGCAGAATTTTAAGAGCTTTCGTAACCTTCCCAGCGTGCTTCCATTAAATAACTGCATAGTCTACTATCTCCGGAGACTTGGCTGAGCTAAAATTATGTTTTAAGTACCTTATGTGTATAATTACTTGGTACGAATATACATTGTCATTAAACCCTTACTGCGTCACTACTTCAACGCATTTAAATTACTGCGTAGTAGATATAAAGAGGACATTATTTTTTTTGTTGTAATATTTTTTGTCTCCTGGTTTTATAAGGATTGATATACATTAAAACACCCAAAACTATTGAGTCTATTTTACAGTATTTTGGAATTGACTACGGTTAGAATTAGTTAATTATTTCAACGCTCACATATTAACTACAAAATATCATGAAAATATTAATATGATGTCTCATTAATACAGATATAAGTATATGTTCTTTATTTGGTAAACACAAATGATATTTATTTATTTATTTGATATCTAAAAGAATACAATAACAAAGAAAATAAATCATTAAGAAATAGGAACAATAAATATCTAGGTATCAAATTACTTATAGGATATTCGAGTAAATTTATTGCATAACCAATGTTATAAATGTAATTGATCGGATCAAATTTCAACAGGCATTGTTACACGCGTTACTGTGTAAAGACTAAAGATTAATTAATCAAAATATAAATAACTTGATCATCAATAATTCTGGAAAAGGACCTAAAGCCTTGTGCAATGTGCATGTGTGTGGATTGTAAAATAAAGTGAGGAAAGATTGACCCAACATTTTTTTTTTAAATTTTGACCATAATAAATAAAAATTAAAAATACATCGGTATTATGTATCATCGGTATTATTATGTTGTCCCTCAAAAAATTAAGTAAATATTTATCGACAAGGAACGGACTAGACAACACGTCAACTTATGTTTACTTTGATACTTATCTTTCTTACATAAATATTTTATATATGGAATACCTTTTACCGACTGTATGTGTGTACATAATAATACGTTAAAAAGTTGATAGGTATACCTATACACTTACGTATTAAATAATCAATCATTTTTCTTTCCGAAGGATGAACTAATAGTAAACAAAGCTGGCATGTTATTTTAGCATTTCCCATAGACTTTGTGCTTTCATCCACTGCTTTCATCGTGTTTTCAATAATAACAATCAAATTCCCAACATTTACATCAACTGTAGAATTTCCTGTTTATTTGTTCCGATATTAGATTGTTTTGTATAGACAATAGATATGCATAATATACATATTATGATAAACAGACTTAATCTAAATAGGTAAACAATGTTTCCAAATCCCAATCCCTTGCAAATGAAAATCGTAAACACAACCCTATTTTGTATTACTTGAAGATCTTTGTTTACCAACATTTGCTATCATTCTTTCCCGACATCCCCATCCCCACAGAAGATGGCTGACTATCCCCCGCTACGGATCGATGTGACCTTGGCAGTGGGGGGAACCCCAGTAGATAACTACCCTAATGTATAGGTAATTTAATCGTATGCGTGGCTGAAGTCACCAAGAGTAATACCACAGTATTACAATATTATACTGTGGTAATACTCTATATTTATTGTGCGTATAGTTATGGATATTCATTGATTATATTGCAGCCTTGAAAGCGTTATGAATTCGTTTAGTTCAGTCAGCCTGTGCGTATAATTATACAGATGGTTTTGTGGAAGGATATTTATCTAATAAACAAAGTTTGATTAGTAGAAGGATTGCTTCTTTAGGTTTGAAAGGTTACCTAACAATAATCTGAAAAATATACTACGTTTGTTTGTCGTTTTCACTCGAAAACGACTGAACGGATTTGCATGAAACTCTTTTAAGATAAAATAGAATGTATTTTATTGTGCAAATTATGTTAACTATTTAAACATTAGTCATTTCAAATTACAATTAGTCCATTGAAATGTTACATTTTTTAGGCCTAACCTTGCGTTTTTTAGAGGACGCAATTTTATTTTTTTGATGTGTAGGGGGGGTCAGTGTGAAGCTAAAACCAAGTTTGTGGGGTCGCCACCCTTGTCCCACGGCCGCCATCTTGAAAATAGCGGTTGAAATGGTTTTTACGAAGAAAAAAACGCGCTTCTAGACTCTACCTCCTGGGTGGTGGGAAAAGAGTCAATAATTAATTATATATATAATAATATTGCAAAATTAATTATTAAAAAAATTATAATAACAATCTACAAAAATGGTCTGATATCATTTCTTCGTAAAATGATAAAAAAAAGTTTTATTGAAAAATATAAATATCTCTAATTTCTGAACATTTTCGCTTATAACTTTTTTAATTATTGTTCTACGACAAAAAGTTACTGGACCAAAGTTGTAGAGAATTTAATTTGCAACAAATAATGTAAACAATTTATTTTTATCAGATAAATAGTTTAAGAGATATATCGTAAAAACCATTTTCTAATAAAATAAAATGCTTGATGACAGACAAGAACAAAACAACTATATTTTAAAAACCGAACA